>PVHP010055476.1:0-10197 GCA_004024765.1 Zapus hudsonius | reverse complement strand
TCTGTAGATAAAATTAGAGTGTAGAGTTTAATCAAGTCGTCAAAGTAAATTGCTACAAATTGAGAATGTTCTCATGGCTGTAATCGGAATTTGTTCCTTAGGAAACAGTGAACTTCTTGGTTTGATTTTGTTTTGAGGTCAGTATGCTACAATATATGTTTTTCCAGTATGATATAAAAACATAAGAATGAAAGTGAACGTTAGGTCACTTTGTCTGATGTGTAGATTTTCAAATGCCAATTATGCAGTGGTTCAATGTAACCAGTCTGCATTTAATCTAGCTATCATCTAGTACTTGGGATTTTAAGCTCAGAGTATCAGATCCCTGGGTTTTTGTGGTTATTTAAAGTCTGCCAATTAAGACACAGGTATGTTCTTCAGGACACAGAGCTGCTCTCTGCAGATGATCCTTGGGAGGTTTTTCTGAGCAGGATGGCAAAGGACATAATGGCCAAAGGCTCTATGTTGGGCGAAAGGTGCCCAACTGTGCCCTTGTCCTGTGAGCGCAGTTTTGCCCCTGCGAGCTGAAGCAGCAGTCCAGGCTTCTCTAGGCAGAACTTGAAAGTGATCTGCTGCGTTTTTCCCACAGATTCTGGAGCTTCCAAACAGGAATTCACTCTCTCAAGGCTCTGCAGCTGGACATCTGGAATCAGGTCATCTGCAGAGTTAGTTTCTTCTGAAGGCTAGGAGGGAAGGGTCTATGCCATGTCGTGTGTGTGTGTGTGTGTGTGTGTGTGTGTGTGTGTGTGTGTGTGTGTGTTGTAAATTGATGCTGTCATGCTCACATGACATCCCCCCAGTCCTTTTTTAAAAATATCTTTGTTATGATTAGATACATTATATGAGCAAATCTTGTAAGGGTACCCCCATTTCCATCTCTCTGTCCACCACCCCAAGATCTGTCCATTGGGTAGGGAGTTATGAACTGCACCAGAGGTAGCCAGGGTTTCCCCTACCCTCTTTGTGTGTCAGTGCTGGGGGGGGGCAGTGTCTCTGGATATTCTCTTCCACCATGGCTCTCACATTCTTTCCATCCCTTCTTCCACTCAGTTCCCTGAGTCATGGTGGGTGAGTTTTAAGTCTGCTTTATTGTTGAGATCTTAAGTGTCTCTGACTTCTGCTTTGGGTTGTATTGGGTATCATTGGTATCTTTGCACGTGGGCTTTGCAGGCAAGCATCTTAAATGCTGAGTCATTTCTCCAGCCCTGATCTTGTTGGTGGAATTGGGTTGTCCCCAGCTCTCTCACTGCCTTCTGAAAAATACAAAGAGACTCTCCATCAGGGAGTGAGCTCAGTATAAGTTAAATGAGACAAACATTGCTAACTTGGCAAGATTCTAATGGGTGTAGCCTCTCTGTAGCTCTTTGGTAGTGGGAATTTCCCCTTGGAGCCTGGGTTTTTGCTCCATATAAGATTTTTGCCATGGATCCCAGTTCCAGTGAAGGGTTCCTTGCCACTGAGGGAATCTCTTAGCCAATCAGTAAGCCATTGATTACCCTCCTAGATTTAGCACCACTATTGCAGAGATGAGTACTTCCGGACTTGTTGGTCTCTTCCATATAGCAGTGTGTTCAGCATTCTTGGGACATCAGTCTGTATTGATTATCAGTGGTCTCTGCTTTCTCCAGATATCATTGACCAATTTCCCCTGGCAGCTCATGCAACACCTTCCAGTGCTACACATGCTGCCATCTGGGAGCTGGTTACCATTCTGGATCTAGCAGGATCTCTCGGTGTTGTGTGATGACAATCTGTGGTTTCTTCAGCAATAGGGCCTTACCTTTGGCCTGCGGCAGGTATTCAAGAGCTTTGACAAAAGTCTGTCTCATTTTGAGGACCTCATGGGTCTCTTTCATCAACAGCTCAGTGTGGGAAGGAACCAATAACTGGGACAAGGAGTTGCAGGCCTGAGCACTTTTTCTTGGGGTTAGGCTTCTAAGGCAATTTTAAGGGATAGAGAAGTCTGTCCTATTCCAGTATAATCAGAACTGATTACATCAACACTTTCCCTTTTTTAAAAGGTAGCCATATTCTGAGCTCCTGAGGGATGCTAGTTAGCTTTTCATTGCTACAACAGAATGCCTGAGACAGTCAAACATTTAAGAAGATTCATTTTATTTCACAATGTTGGAAGTTTGGTTGGTATCATTTTGGGGGTCATAGCAAAGCAGTACATCATGGTGGGGAATGTGTGATAGAGCAATGCCATTCACGACATGTCAGGACCACAGAGGGAAGGAGAAGAAAACAGCTGGCATCCCTCAATTCCCTTCAAGGACATCGCCCCCAGTAACCGAAAACTTCCCACCAAGCTCCACTTGTGAAATGTTTCATCACTTCCTAGAAGTGCCATGGCAGGAATCAAACATTTACAGGTAGGTCTTGGGAAGAATTCCAGATTCAAAATAGAGCAGGAGATTGAGACTTTAGCATTTGAATTTTGGGTGACTTCAATCCATAACAACAAAGAAACTTCAGTCTAGGTTACATGATTTTAGAGACCATGAAAGTAACCCAACTGAGCTGCCCTCCCTCCTCCCCTCCTCCTTTATCCATGAGTGTTCGAAACCCATCAGAGGCCTGACCCTTTGCATATTGAAGATGGTTTGGCTTCCAGGAATCGCAGTCTTGCCAAGAGACAGCAGTCAGCTCTCTCACACAGTGTCTCTCAACCTGCCAGTTTTGCATTACTTCCATATACATCATGCTACCCCACTGTCTATCAGAAGGGAGGCTGGACTTGTCAGCCCCGGCATGTGATGAGAACTGGCATACCTTGTAGAGAGTAAGAGTTGATGGGAAGGAGGAAAAGCTCTGCTGATATGATGAACCCTCTAAGTAGGAGAAGGCCCCTCACACAGTGACTCAGCACTGAGACCCCAACAACCCCAAAGGCTTCCCACTGCCATACTGGGAGGCTGTGTGACTATGACGGTGGTAGTTATTGCTTTGTGACGACTGCTCAGATTTTCCACTTTTTAAAAAAAAATGTGAGAAGAGAGAGTAAAGAGACAGACAGAGAATGGACACATCAGGGTTTCCAGCCACTTCAGACCAACTCCAGATGCACTAGGGAATTTAACCTGGCTCGTTAAGCTTTGCAGGCAAGCATCTTAAATGCTGCGTCATTTCTCCAGCCCTGATGTGTGACAATCCATTAAGAGGAACCTCACAATGTTTTCCAGGTAGCACCATCATGCATAGAGAGATGGAGAACTCCTATTTGGGGCAGGTCCAGCTTTCCAGCCTGATAGTTCACTGGCACATGAGAACACCGTGGGGCCCAGCAGCTGGGTGGAGATGGGAGGAAGTTACATCTGGTGAGAGAGAGCCAAAGGCAAAAATCAGACAACCAAGTCGGAGCGAGAAAGAGCACACAGAATAGGTCTGAATCTAGACTCAGCTACTCTGTGGATGGGTGACTTTAAAAAATTTTTAAAAATATTTTATTTATTCCTTTTTCAAGCAGAGAGACAGAGAGAGAGAGAGAAAGAGAGAGAGCACACCGGGGCCACCACCTTGTGGGTCTGGCTTATGTGGGTCCTGGGGAATTGAACCCGGGGCCTTAGGCACTGGAGGCAAGTGCCTTAACCGCTGAGCCATCTCTCCAGCCCGGTGGGTGACTTTTTGATAAGTGGGAATGTCAGCATGTTCTTAGGAGGCCCAGGCTGTCACAGAGTGCCTATTAAGCACGCCGTAGGCCTCTAAGATCATAGACGACCTCATCATTCTTCTCAAGACCAGCCCCGGCAGGCAAGAAAGGCTGGCCCCAAAGGACTCTGAACCCGTGAACCTACCTTTGCCACAGACACTGCGCTTCCAGGGCCAGCAGCTCGGAGCCCCAGCTCCCCAGGTGGCTGACACAGCCAGGGCTGCATGGCTTCCTGAGCAGCAGGGAGGCCGGGGCAGGAAGGAAGACTGCGAGTGGTGGAGGCTGTGCACCTGGGCTGGATCAATGGCTTCTTTGTAGAGCAGGGCGGCCCTCTGGGTGGCGGGCGGCTCAGGGGCTGTGTGTCAGCCAGTGGTGGTTGGTTTTTCCTACTTCTGTTAGTGTGACTTGAAGCCCTAGGACCTCATCTCTGACGGCCCTCCCACCTGACTGAGCCAGTTCCTTCACGATTCTTCTCTTCGGTCCATCTGTCTGTCTGATTCACCTTAATCAAATAAAGGTGGGAAGCCAACAGTCGGAGATGAAAAAGAAACAGTAGTAGAATGGGGAAGACCAAAATGGGTTCTCCTCACTCAGAGAAGACCTGCTGTCGGTGTTTCTGGCTGATGGCGACGGCTTGTGCCTGCCATTGGAAGGGAAGTTATCTACCTAACAAAACTTTGGTTTGCCTGTGTGCTGAGCCACCACCAGGGAAGGGGCCCTGAAAAAGGATGTCGTCCATTGCCAAGTACATGCTGCAAATGAGGCAGCCACTTTGGGAAGCCTAACAAATGCTCAAGTGAGGTAGTTAAAGTGGCTGAGCCCCAAAAGTTTTTTTAAAAGGATGAATGTTCTTGAGCTTGCCCTTGCAATATCCACTTTCCTCGAGGTCAGGGAAGGATCAGGGTTCTCCTTATCTCTTGCCTAAAAGAGTTAACTAAGTCTGTTTTTTCAGAGACATTCTGAGTCTCTTCCTGGGAAGGACTTTCCCTTTCCTAAAATTAAGTTTAAATCTGATACTGGCATTCTGGTTCCTTAAGCTTAGCCCCAAAACTTGGTATCATGACTGACTTCTTCCAGAGGCAGTCCCCTGAATCCAGACCAATCAGTGCTCTCTCTCTCTCTCTCTCTCTCTCTCTCTCTCTCTCTCTCTCTCTCTCTCTCTCTCTCTCTCTCTCTCCTCACCTGAGCCTGAGTCCACTGGGTGTGGACAGTCTCCTCTGGTAGGTCTTCCCCATCCCAGCCTGGCTGGCTGGGCTAGGATATGGGGAGGGCACTGTATTCCCACATAGGCTCTCTAGCTCCTCCCACCTCCCGCATGACAGGAGCTCTGTGCACTTCCTTCTCTTTCCTCCTCTTCTAATAAAGTCTCTAAACTTTACCTTCTGGTCTGTGGCATATTCTATAAATTCATAAGATAAGAATCCAGGGATAACTCATCTTTATTGATGTGTTGCCATATGTGGGTGTATTGGTGAGGAATCCCCAAATTCCTGTGACACAGGGACACACATTTCACCGGAGCTCAACATTGGGATCTAAGCAAATTATCCCATAGAGGTGCCCTCATCTGCCCTTATTATTCACCTGGGGAATGTGCGTCTCACATCTCCCTCCTATGCCAACCTGTTTACAAATGCCATTAACAACTCCTGCAAATGCCTAGGGAATGAGATATGTTTCAGACCCCATTAAGATGGCCCTGCCATATCTCTCATTACATGGAACAAAATTATGTAAAATTGCAAACATTATAGGACTTGTATATGGTCTCATTTATAGAGGCAATACTGCCCAAAATGGGTGCATAATTGCTCTTTCTCACTCCCGCCTTCCTGTTGCTGTTGATAGTTCTGAGCTGGGCTCTACTCAGAATGATTTCGCTGTTGACATCAGTACACAGATGTCCAACTCCTTCTTAGGCCAGCATAGTGCGGGTGTACCAACATTCCTTTTGTCTCTAGGGTTTGGTCGGCTACTTCAACATTTTGAATACTTTCAAGCTGCCAAATGAGACACGCTTGAGTCTTTAAGCACTGATAAAGGCTTTAGAGGTTTTGGGTCAAAGGACACAAATGTTAGACATTCAGAGGATGCTGCTAGTTGTAAGCCCCCCAAAAAGGTGTGCCAATTTGCACATGCCCCAGGAGTGTCCATCAGTCAGTGTGTTTCTTGCATCCTCATCATGGCTGAACTCGAGAAAGGAAACACCACGCCATTATGGTTTAGTCTGCATAGCTTGCTTATCCTGATTTCCATCTTCTGGGAAACCTCTGACCCCTGACTCCTTCCTCACCCTCATCTGCAGAGACAGCAAGGGGCCACAAATAGCCCGAAAGGCGAATGGAAGCCAAATCCAGAACCAGCTACTCAGTGCCACCATCAAATCACTTGCAGAGTACAGAGGCTGGTGCACTGCTGTTACCCAGATACATGCCGAGAAGCCATCATTCCAACTCCTAACAGCTTTCTGGATCCTGGAGACAAAAGGAGTGAAAGCAAAGGAAACCACAACACTGAAGGGCCAGGAAGATGCTTTCTCCGTCAGGCAGCCAGTGGTTTCTGCAGGCACGCTGAGGGCTGTCCATACCTGGTCAAAGGGACTGGTTCAGAGCCTCAGCTCTGCTGGCCTGCTGCCACCTTCGTCTTTTGGGGGGGGATGTGGCATACAGCGCAGGGAGGTGAACACGTGTGCGTGGAGATGGGTGTATCCTGTGTACATGCCTACAGAAGCCAGAGTCCTACATCATCAGCGTGATGGTTAAGTTTATTGTCAACTTGACCTGCTTACTCTACAGTAATCTTTTAAATTTATTTTAAAACATTTTTATTGTCAATAATTAGATACATTGTATGAGCAAATCTTGTGGTGGTACCCTCATTTCCCTCCTCCCGATGCCCAATCCACAGTAATCTTGGATGGATCTCTGAGTTTATCTGCAGAAAGGATTGACAAAAGGAGGAGGTCCCTCCCCCTGAGTGAGCCCTTCGCCCTGAGTGGGTGGGCCTTCCAGAGGGGACTGGATATAAAGAAGCTCGAGGAAAGGGAAGTCCCTTCCTTCCTCCCCTGGCTGCTGGTGCTTGTTGTGACTTGCAGTCACATCCCGCTCTCCTACCCTTCCTGGACATTGGAACCCAGTTTCCTCGGCCTCACATCATGGAGTGACGACCAAAGGCTCCCCAGGGAGCCTTCAGGCCTTTAGGGCTGGACTGGGACTGCTGAGGCCTCCAGCCATGAGGACTATGTAAACTAACCCAACAAATCCCCCTTTTTACTGCAATCATTCCTCTAGAGAACCCTGACTACTACAATCAGGGATCCTCTTCTACGGGTCTTGTGCCTTATTTCCTTGAGACACATCCTCTCACTAACCCCGGAGCTCCGAGAGCCACAGTGATCCTTCAGTCTCTGACCACCCCCAGCGCTGGAGTTCTGGGCAGGCATGGCCACCCTCGGGTGTTCACGTGGTGCTGGGGTTAAACTCAGCTCTTCCTGCTTGTGTAGCAAGTGCTCGTTTGCTGAGTCGTCTCTTCAGCCCCACCTCCATCTTTTCCAGTTCCCCTGTGACTGTATGCGCACAGGGCACATACAGATGTTTAACAGACATCACATGTGGCAGCATTAAGGATGGATGGGATCTGACGTCACCCTCCGGTGAGCGTGGCAGTCCATTGTCCACATTCCCCAGACAGACTGACCTGCTTTCCCTCCCCCTTTCTCTGTAGGAGCCTCCTTAAATGATGACTGGAAATGAGCCAGCTTCATAGCTGGCAAAAACCTCGCTTACCCAGGTGGCCAGAAGACCACCCCAAAGTCGGCTTGGACCTCTGCCCCCAAGAGGAATTGCTCATAAAACAAGTTCTCTGTTTCTCCTCTCAGACACATATTTCTGAAATTAATATCTCGCCACCTTTTCTGGGGACCCTGCCTGAGGGATGGAATGAAAGACTGCGTCTACCCGAGTGTTCAGCAGCTCTGTTTGCTTTCACTTCAAAAAATGCTCACATTAGCACTGCTACATATATTTCTTTAGTATCTGTAGATTAGTTTTGTTGATTTCATAGTACATAATTAAGCTTACTTTAAGATTCACACTTGAAGAGTGTGAATAACAATTCATTCGGATCCTTTATAAAAAGAAGAAACATGCAACGCTCATTAGAGTTTCTCAAGCATTCATTCAGAAATTAATCACGAGTTGTCACACCCCTGTCAGGACTTTCCTGCTCTCTTTAGGAGTCATTTCTAAAACCAAGAGTTTATTACTATGCTTGAGCGCATTTGCTCTACGAGAACATCTAGAAAAGGAAATGTTCTATTTGTTGGAAGTAAATCCTGCAAAATGCTGTGGACAAAAATATGAATGCAAACTTGTTGAGAGTCATGATGGGTGAGAGAGGAGGAAATGTTCTACTCCTTGAATGTAAAATGTGCAAAATGCTGTGGACAAAAATATGAATGCAAACTTGTTGAGCATTGTGATGGGTGGTGAGAGAGACTGTGTGCAAGAGTCCGAAGGATGATGAGGACTTGGGAAACAGAAGAGACACAGACACTGGAATGGAACTGAGGGAGAGAGGCTGTGGTAAAGGGCTTGCCTAGCACGTAGAGGCCTTGGGTTCGATCTCTTGGAAAAAAATAAAGATACTGAAGTAATTCAGCCAGAATGAGACCCTGATGAGTGCCTTAAATAGAAAGCTTATTTAAGTTTCTTCATCATACAATTATTTTTGTAATTTGAATCATTTCTTAGAGAGGAAAAGGAGGAAATCCACCAAAAACACATCACCTAAAGAAAGTTAACATTTTCATTTATTTCTGTGCAATCTTTCTGCACATACACTATATCTATATTGTTGTGATCAGGTGATTAGACTGTATAATTAGTCATTTTCTGTACTCTGATATTGAGCTTGGGGACCATTTGCTTTATCATTATGGCTTACATTTATACCCAAGATATCCATGGAGACCCTTACTAAGGGCCAGGTTGTGAGAGTCCACGAGTGAAGAATATAGAAAAGTATTGCCTCTTAAAACATGATTGCTAGGGGCTAGAGAGATGGCTCAGCATTTAAGGCACTTGCCTGCAAAGCCTAACGACCAGAGTTTGATTCCCCAGCACAAAAGGGGCACATGCATCTGGAGTTCATTTGCAGTGACTAGAGGCATGCCCATTATCTCTCTAGTTCTCTCTCTGCTTGAAAATAAATACCATATTTTAAAATGTGCTTTCTAAAGGAGGAAGGCACCTGAGTAAGCCTATGTGGAGCGCAATGGGAGGCTACCTGAATTTGTAAGTAGTATTGCAACCTCTCGGCCTTTAGAATGGGTTTCTTCCGTGTGGAGAATGGATCCTACCAGAAGAAGGGTGAGCAGCCCAGGGAAAGGTGGGAGGGAGTCACTGCAGCCCCCGGAGCAAGGTCACGGTTTGGATTGTGGTGGAGGAAGGAGAAGAGAGGAGACGCAGGTGGCTGCATCCTCGGCGCTTGCTGATGGGTCACGCAGATGAGCGAGACGCAGGACTGCGGGATGGCCGCCAGGCTTCTGGCTGGTAGGACTGGGTGAAGACAGGTGTCCACTTCAGAGGCGGGAAGACCAGGAGAGCAGCAGGCGTGAGGTGGACGTGAGCCGATGCCATTAGCCATCTGGGCAGCAGTGTCGTCTGCAGATGGATCCGGGGTTCAAGCCAGATTGTTGAGCTAAGGACAGCATTTAAAGCCTTGAAAATGGATGAGATCACTGTGGGTGGGAGCATGGTGAATTTAGGATAGAAAGGCCATGTGAGAAAGCATTTTAAAATGAGGGGGGAAAGTGGAGCTCCATCTACTGTACCCCAACTATAGGCTCCTTGCCTCCCCCAGATAGAGCAGAGATGTGTGAAGTAGGAAATAGACTCTTATCAATAACTTATGTCATTTTGTGAAGGGATATGTTGCGTTTTGGAATCTTAAAAAATTGTAGGGGTCAAAGTAGTATCATAAAATTTTGATTTAAAAGCTCTGTCTAGGGCTGGAGAGATGGCTCAGCGGCTAAGGCACTTGCCTCCAGTGCCTAAGGCCCCAGGTTCAATTCCCCAGGACCCACATAAGCCAGACCCACAAGGTGGTGGCCCTGGTTCTTTCTCTCTCTTTCTCTCTCTCTCTCTCTCTCTCTCTCTCTCTCTCTCTCTCTCTCTACATGAATAAATAAAATATTTTAAAAAATAAAAGATCTGTCTAGATAATCCAATATTTAAAATTACATAATAAAATGTACTTAAATTATTTTAACTTCACCTACTAAGGAATCTTATTTCCATGAACTTCTCTTGAGAGTTGGTGAACACTTGCAGACCCTTCTCTTTCCATGTGACTTGGTCTAGTAGGAGCTACATTTTCTCACTCTAAGTGGGGCGAGGAAACCTTGCCACTTACTCCTCAGCTCCCCACATTGACTTCATTATAAATTGGCATTATGATTTTTTGTTTTCAAAGTCAAATACAATTTATGAAACTCATACATAGCCTATTGTATTTTCCCATTTAAGTCTTTTCTCTGTTTTTTT
>PVHP010055475.1:0-10143 GCA_004024765.1 Zapus hudsonius | reverse complement strand
CCTGCATTCTCTGTGACTGTCAGCATTCTGCCTCCAGCCCCTCTGCTAGAAGCACAGCCCACTACAGCTATTTCCAAAGTTCTGAGGTTTTTATATCTTGCAGTGTGCCAAGAACTCCACAAAGTCTTGCATTTTTGCATGTGCACGTGTATGCATATTTGTGTGTGGGGTATGCATGTGTGTGGATGTCAGAGGACAGCCTCAGGTGTCATCCTCAGGAATTCCATCCACCTCCCTTGAGACAGAGTCTTTCATTGGTCTAGAGCTCACCAATGAAGCTAGAAGGCTGGTCACCAAGCCCTGGGGATTCTCCTGTCTCCTCCTCCAGGGCACTGGGCTTACAAACATGCATCACCAAGTCTGACTTGTTTTGACTTTTTATTGATAGCTTCTATAATTGTAGACCATAAAGCATTATGATTCCCTCCCCTCCACCATATCTCTTCCTCCTCTCAATTAGTCTCTGTCTGGTTTTGGTGTCATCATCTTTTCCTCCCATTATGTGTAGGTATATTTCACAGTGTCTGACATTTTAAATGTGAGTTTGGGAATCAAACTCATGTCCCATACTTGAGAGGCAAGCACTTTAATGATGGAGCTAGCTCCCCGGCCTCGTGTTAACTGATGTAACCACCACAGCTGTCTTGCAGAGCATACAAGAGACATTGCTGGCGGCCCCTCCAGCACCGCATTCCCAGCTCAGCTTCTGCAGCCCTGGTGTGGTGGTTGTTGCCCGCTAGGTTGTAAACTGTGCCATGCTATGATGCCATTGCCATATAGGGCCCCTGAGGCAGGGACACAGAGAAGCCCACCCTTCCTGGTTAATACCAAGAAAGCAATGCCATTGTTCATAGGACTTCTGGGGGTAGTTTGTGTTGTAGTCAGCCACAGGCCGCTGGGATGAATCTTAAAACCAGGCACAATTTGGGGGAGGAAAGAATTGAAACTACAGATTGAGGGGAAGTTCTGTAACAGCGAAAGAGGCTGGCCCTCTTTCACAGGTCCAAGCAGAGAGAAAAACCCACCACTTACACCACACACACACTAGCAAACAGGCAGGAGGGCCAAGGAGAGAATTCTTCCCCACCCTTAGGGTGGGGGTCTTATAACCCTTCCCCAGACTTAATGGCTTCCTGAGTCTCTGGAATTTCCTTCCTGACTGCCCACACAGGAAAGGTTGTTTACTTCTAGCTTCTTTGAGCTTCTTACATCTTGCCCCCTACTGAGAGGCTGCCTTCCTGCAAACATCCTCAGAGACCCACCCAAGATAATGGAAAAGATCAAGTTGACAACAAAATCTAACCATCACAGTTTGCTATTGTTTAAGCATTCAGCCTCATTACAATGTAAAATATTTTGTTAGCTACAGCAACATAATTCATGAACTCATTAAGTTCTGAAAAATGAGTTAAGAGACAACTCAAATTGGAACCACAATTCTAAAAGATAAAATTGTGTTGAAGAAGGCCATGTGTTGGACACTCAGGTGGGAGCATCCTATAAAGCAAAGCAGTATAGTGTGGACAAGATGAGAGACAGCCATGGACTCAAGACCACCTCTTAAGGGAACAGACATCAGGAGAAGGGATGGCCTCCCCTCAATAAAATAATAAAGTGCCTCTGGCCCAAAACATTGTTTCCAGTCTGTTTTTTAAATTGTAGTTTTTTGTTTGTTTGTTTGTTTTTTGGCTTTTCGAGGTAGGGTCTCACTGTAGCCCAGGCTGACCCGGAATTCACTATGTAGTTTCAGGGTGGCCTTGAACTCATGGTGATCCTCCTACCTCTGCCTCCCGAGTGCTGGGATTAAAGGTGTGTGCCACCACGCCTGGCTAAATTGTGTTTTTTTAAAAGTGTTTTTAAAAATATTTTATTTAATTTGCAAGCAGAGAGATAGAGAGAGAGAGAATATGAGAACAAATGGGCGTGCCAGGGCCCCCAGCTGCTGCAAATGAACTCCAGATGCATGTGCTTCTTTGTGCATCTGGTTTTATGTGGGACCTAGAGAACTGACCCCAGGTCGTTAGGCTTTGCAGGCAAATGCCTTAACCGCTGGGCCATCTCTCCAGCCCTGGTGATGGTTTTTTGTTTTGTTTTCTTTTTTTCTCTTTTTCTTTCTAGTTTTTTTGGTGGTTTTAAATAACATGAAAGAAAGTAACTGATTTAAAACGCATTTTGCAAATAATATATTTGTAGCAAAGTATTAAAAATTATGCTACTTCTGCTGGGGATAGAACTCAGCAATAGAGCATGCATGCAAATAAAAAAATTGATAAACTGTTTTGATCTTTTTAAACATTTATTAATTTTATTTATTAAATTGATTAAAAACACCCGCAACAACAAAACCAAACAAGAAGCCTCCTCAGCCAGGCTATAGAACACAGACTTCTGACAGTCAGATACACCAGCCATCCAGAGCCCTTCCCAGGTGGCTGTGGCTGAGGGTGTACCACAGGAATGGGCAGGAATGGAAGGGCGGTGGGGTCACGATGTACAGAGGCTTGGGGCTCCTGAGCTGTGCCAGGGCTCCTCAGCAGACTTGGAGCGAAGCCTGTGAATAACAGCTTCCCATGATGCTTGCGATGTGCTGGGCATAACAAAAGAGACCAGGAAAAGATTTCATCCTATTGTTGGAGGAAGAGGCACGTATCCCACCTGGATGAGCACTTTCACGTACAGGAGGGGCTGGGACAGGGTGGTGAGACCCGAGCCCAGGAGCACCTGACCGAGACGGCAAGCAGAGCAGGTTGCAGGTCAGGTGTAGGGGCCGCCCGCAGTACTCACGCATGCGCCTGATCTTTCTTAATGAAATAAGAACAAGGGCATTGTCTGAGAGGGAGAAGGGAGAGAGACTAGGAACTCTTGAATGAGACCACCGCTGAGTCTTACCTGGCGACGCTCAGTCACAAATGAGATCGATTGGTCCTCAGGAATTTCCAGGGTGGCGAATCGTGCATTTACTGGGTGCAGGAGAAAAGCGAGGCAGGTGGAGAGTGGATCTCATCACTTGGCTTTGCTGGTGAAAACAGTGCAAGGAGTGGGCAGAGGGTGGGTGTGTAGGCAGGAAATCATTAGAGTGACTGACCACAGAAGGGCTGAGGGGTAGGGGGAGAGGGCAGCCGACAGGGAGCAGAGTGACCTCACCCCACAAAGACTCCAACCAGAGCGACACTTGGCACACTCACACTAGCGGCCTTGAGCCGGGCTGATGAGAGCTGGTGGGTCTCCCAGAGAATGGGATACTTGAAATAGATTTGGAGGGTGGAACCATATGGGTTAATGACAAGGACTAGGGTGTAATGGTGGGATTGGGTGTCTCAGGCAAGGGAAGGACATATGAAGCTGGAGGACAGAGTACAATGATGAGTGGTGAAGTTTTAAGAATGACCTTGGTGACATGGAGTGGGGGACAGAGCCAGGTGTGAACATATCAGGGGAAGAGGGACCAGCCCTGAGGGCCATGCATACCCACAGTAAGGTGCCACAGTGTTGGCATGAGTTTGAAGAAGCCAACATTTTTATTTATTCATGAGCAGAGAGAGCAAGGGTGAGAGCAAGAGAGAGAGAGAGAGAGAGAGAGAGAGAGAGAGAGAGAGAGAGAGAGAGAGAGAGAGAGAACCTTAACTGCTGAGCCATCTCTCCAGCCCTTATTTTATTTTTGAAGTGAGATCTTACTGTAGCCCAGGCTGACCTGGCACTCACTCTGTAGTCCCCAGCTGGCCTCAAACTCATAGTGATCCTCCTATTTCTGCCTCCCAAGTGCTGGAATTAAAGGCATGCACCACCATGCCTGGCTCTGCACAGGAGTTTTGTTTCTGGACTTGAAATCCTTTCTTTCCACTGAGCAGGTGAGGCCTACATTCTACCAGTAAGTTGCATTTAAAACTCTTCCCTCCACAGAAGCAAAGCGAAAATATGGAAAGAGAGCAAGCTGGGGTTTTTTAATTACATATGGGCAGCAGCACATGGATTACAGTTCAGAATACAGAATGTCATCCCTTGACCAAGAAGTGCAGGGAGGTTATCAGAAAGTAATACAAATTCCTATGGCAGATGGGAACACCCCTCTACGGTTCCAAGACAGTGGAGGTGGGAGAGATTCTTCAGGCTCCCTCGGCCTGGAGCCCAGATGCTGCACAGATCACTTCATCGTGTGGGGACCACGGGGTCTGCAAAAAGAAGGGAATAAAGGGCATTCCATGTCAGGGGTGCTCAGGAATCCCAGAAGTGACCACAAGTTTGCACCCTCCCGCCCAGACTCTCCACAGGGCGTCAGATTTTCCTCGAACATTTCCCTCCGTCTGCTTCATGGCTGCACAGCACGGAAGCTCTCTGGGGAGTGTTCTCAGTCTATCGTGATTTCCCACACAAGCATGCTATGACAGATTTCATGATGCCACTAACGACATGAGTATTATTGCCTAAAGTGGAGAATAGGAAAATATGTAAAGCAAACTAATTACATACTTAATAAAAATAATTAGTAAAGATATGAATACTTTATCCTGTTTGGGTGTAACAAATCATGTTTTAGTAACATATATGACTATGTATTATCATTTTCTTACTAGATTTATATTTGACATATAAAACAACATGGGAAAACCAGTGTTGGTATAATGTGAACACTGAAAAAAACAAATCACATACTACATTTAAAACTCTTTATATAAAAATATAGAAATTTTCAAGGGTAAAAGGTAAATCAACATTTTTTTCAAAGAATAGGGTTTCAGATTACATTTCCTATAATTAATTTCTTATATGACTCTAAACCATAGTCTATTATATAACAAGTCAAGAAAATATAAGCATAATTTATGATTGCTGCTTTCAACTGCGGTTTCACAATCACAACTTTTTCAATGACTTTTTAAAAATCTATCATAAGACTTACAAGAACAATTGCTATGCATTAATATTCATTTACATTCATATCTTGAAAGTATTTTCCTACTGCAATGTACTAAAGTGCTATATAAAGTCTAACCCTAATACAACTGGCTCTGGCTTATAACTCTCAGTGCCAGAAATTAGTTACTACCCACATTAAACTATTGCTCGGAGAGAACTTCAAGGTCCCCAAAACAAGACAGGCTTCTGCAAAGCCTGCCTGATGCAAAATAGAAGACCCTAGTCCTGAAGACACCATAGGCTGCCATCACACAGCACTACACGGAGAAACCTACCTGGAATCAAAAAGGAAGCCAACTCCCAGATGGCTAGCCAGCACAGTGCTGGAAAGCACTACATGAGCTGCCAGGGGGAATTGGCCAACAAGCTTGGGAGAAAGCAGGGAGCACTGCTAAATGACAGCCACCAGCATGGCAAGAAATACTCAGCTGTGCAATAGTGGCACTCAACCTAGGCAGGTAACCAATGGCTCTCTGATTGACTGAGTTCCACTCAGTGGCAAGGAACCCTTAGCTGGAACTGGGATCCAAGGCAAGCTAACTATTGAGACCAAGAATCTGGACTCCAAGGAGAAGTTTCCACTAACCATGGCCCTAAATAGAGGCTGCACCAGGATAATCTTGCCAAATCAATATGGCTTGTCCCATTTACCCTATGCTGATCTCACTCACTGATGGAAAATATGTTTATATTTTTCAGAATGCAGTGAGAACCATGGACAATCCAGTTCTACCAAAAAGACCAGAAATAATAGCTGACTCCCTGGCAGGAGGTGAACCATCCCTAACACATCAGCTAGGCCCCAGGTGAAATCACAGAGGAAATGGTGAGATGAGCAAGAGTGCTGTTTCCACTGTGGGTCTGACCACCTGTGCAAGGAGGCAGGGACCTAGGATATTCAAACCATTCCAAAGTGGAAACCCAGAGACTCTTAAGAGCTCAACACAGTAAACAGATTTCATTACAAATCAGACACATGAAAGACTCCAGCCGGTGTGGTGTGCCTGTGGAAAGTAAGCATAAAGTTGGTATGAACTTGCTGATGATATGATTGTCTACATAAAGGTACCTGAAGATTCCATTACAAATCAGACACTTGAAAGACTCCAGCCGGTGTGCGCACGCTGCCGGCCTCGAGCCCTCCTGCACAGACAAAGCTCTTCCACACCGAGGGCACTTGAAAGGCTTGTCGTCTGTACATCACCTAATGTGTTATTTAAGATGGCCAGATATTTTATACGCTCGATGACAGTACAAACACTTGCACATACACTGCTTCAATGACAAAATTATTAAAATAACTTTGGAAAAACTGTTTTTTTGAAATGGGCTGGATAAGACCTAAGTCACTTATGAGAATTGTTTCTTGCAAAGGAATGTCGGGGACAGGAACATTCAACTTGCCAACCGGAACCTTCTCAGGTTTATGCTGCGCCTCATCTTCCTCAGTTCCGTGTGTTTAAGGTGGGACGCTGTATGAGTCTTCCTATGGCCTAAGGTTCAGATGTCTTGATCACAGTGGAGACAAGCAAAAGATCGTGGGCAGATGTGCCCGGCACAAACAGGAAGCTGTCACATATCCTCTGGAAGTCATCTCAGTGAGTGTACTCAAAATTTTAATTTTTGGAATTACAGGAAATACCAAAAGCTATTTATAAGGATAATACTTTTTTAATTAAAAAGCTTCAAAACTATTTAGCCTAAACTCTAATAGATGAGTCTGGTGAAATACATGAGAACCTCAAAGGGGACGTGCTATGTGTAAGCACAGGATGGAAAGTTAGGTTAGACATATAATAAAAGAAACATCAGTCATTGAACTTACTACCCCAGGTTTCTGGTTATGTTGTCTACTTAGGATTTGTGAGGCACAAAACCCATAAACCTCTTCCAGTGCACAGGATTCATGACGGGCACATAAGTGAGCTTTGACTTACTGTGGTAACGATGTTGATCCTGCCTCTTCTTTAGGCTTCTGATCTCCACGCCCACTTAGCATACGTGCTCCTGGGTATTGTTGTAGCCTCGTGATGCTGATTCCCTTGTCCACTGTTGACATATTCTTAAGCATGCAGATAATGGAAAGTAAAGGAGATGTTTTAGTTGTTATTCAAATAATCGTATATTTTATTGCTAAAGTTCCTTCAATAGTCCAGAGAGAAAGTTTAAATAGGTGCTAAGCTCTATGATATTGCCCACTATATACAGTGTTTTAACACAGAAATGTGTATGAGAACATACAAATTATGTAAAATTGTAGCTTTAAAGTTTTTTTCATGAAGTACATATGTTTCCAGGGTACTTTATTAAAATAGAAATTAATCCAAGAGCATCTTAATATATAATGTAGACATCTGTGTTTTCTACAATACACAGGAAATGCACTTGGAAAGAAAGTTCAGGTGTATTAGTGTAACACAGTGATAAGAATAATGTGGTTTGAAAATGAGTTGGGGGTTAAATGTGCAATTTCGATTTTCTTTTCTCACTCCATAAATGATTATAACATTATCAAGCACAAGTCAACAACTCAACAGTTCCCACCACAAAATCTAGAAATACATTAGAGAGGTGAAACTCAGGGGAAATGTAAGACTAACAACTTTTCAGAGACAATGGATGGGGGCTTGAAGTGGAACTCACCAGGTTTTCATCTTTGTTGTGGCTGCCAGGATCTGCAGCATGAGGCCCCTCAGCAGTAAGAGCTGGGCTCACAGGATTTTGCTGCCTCTCTCTTGGAAGGTAGATGCTGTCATTCCTTGGGACCTCAAGAGGCCTGTGGAAAGAGGAAGGGGGAAGTCAAATATAAGTATCATCAGTTTCTCTAACTCAAAAACTGCATGTTTTTTGTAATAACAACAACAAAAAAAACCCAAAATACCAAACAAAAAATAACTGCCCTGAAAGTAAAAGGAACTGTTTATAAGTGGACATCACATAGAAGACGTGTGAGAGCACATCTCCTGTGACTCCCGTGGGGATACTGAACAGTTAGTTTCTATTAATCATTCCTGAAAGCTACCTCCAGAAAGGACACAGTAAGTTTTAGACAAAAAAAAAAAGTGCTATAGTGTCTGCACAAAATCGCTTAATACTGAGACAGGGGGATCATTAGCTCAGTTCACCATATGCACAGGGATAAAGTCCCAGGGCCGTCTGAGTGACACTTTGAAAGACTGTGTCAAAATAGCAAAGGAAGAACATGGCTATGGAGAGAAACTCTGATGAAACACTTGCCCAGCATATTTGGACTCTGGGTTCCATCTCCAGGAATGGAGAGAAGCATCTTCTGAGGCAAATCCTCCTATCAAGTCTTTACATAGGAATTGGACCTCTCTGTCTTTTACAGAACCACTCACACTAAGTCAGAAATTGTTTGTAAACACTTTGTGAAATATACACCCCTTCTTCCCACTTCTGCTTTATCATAGGGATGCATTTATGCAGAATCAAAAAAAATTCCCAAAACAATTTATGTCAGGGAACTCTAGTCTAAAACACAAAGATCACAGACAAAGCAACTAGTCAAGTAGCGACCATTTCCAGAAAAGGAGAATAACCAGTACTTTTGGTACTGTTTGGTTAAAAATTCAAGTATTCCAGGGAGTATTCAGGTTTGTAATATTTATATTCGAGTACAGACACAAATTTTACTGAAATGCAGCAAAATTAAAATTTTTACTAAAAAAGTATTTACTGAAAAATAGCAAATTAGTTTAGAGATATGATAATACTGGTAGAGAATATTATATACAAAGAAAAATAAATCAACAGGAAGTACTATAAACCATCTGGACTAACTTTTAACTTCACTTTCCTTATAATCCATGACTGTTTTCTTCTTAGCTTACTTATCCTACTGATAGTATGAACCACTTGCATTAAAAATGATGCCTTTAGGTGGGCGCGAGGGGCGGGCGAGGGGCAGGGCGGGCGCAGGACAAAGGGAAGCAGAGCTGGAGCTGCGGGCACCTCCTTGGCCCCTTGGCGGTGGAACTGAGCACTTAATATTCCAATGTGTCAAAAAGACCATCCTATGCCCCAACTCCCACCCCAGATCCTGCAACGCAAATGCCCAGCAACCAGGGTTTGTAGGATACAATCCATACAGTCATCTCGCCGACAACAACTACAGGCTGGGAGGGAACCCGGGCACCAACAGCCTGGTCATGGCATTCTCTGGTAGTACTATTCCAAAACCCCCAAAGCCACCAGATAAGCCGCTGATGCCCTAACATGAGGTACAGCAGAAAGGTCTGGGACCAGGTAAAGGCTTCGAATCCTGACCTAAAGCTGTGGGAGATTGGCAAGATCATTCATTGGTGGCACATGGCGAGATCTCACTGATGAAGAAAAGCAAGACTATTTAAACGAACGCGAAGCAGAAAAGATAGAATACAAGGCATCTATGAAGGCCTATCACAATTCCACCGAATTCCTTGCTTACATCAATGCAAAAAGTCATGCAGAAGCAGCATGAGAGGAAGAAAGTGGACACCGGCAGTCTCGCATGGAGAAGGGAGACCCTTACATGAGCATACAGCCTGATGAGGATCCAGATGACTATGATGATGGCTTTTCAATGAAGCCACCGCCCGTTTCCAGAGAAACCACGGCCTCATCAGCGAAAGTCTCAGTGACAGCCTGGTGCCAGATGTGCAGATGTTGTCACAACAGCAAGAATGCATGCAAGTCCTCAGGCGACAAGTCCAGTACTTAATGGTTCATCAGCAAAAACTTGAAGCTGAACTACTTCAAATAGAGGAAAACAAGAGGAAATTCCTGGAAAGCATGGAGATAGAGGAGGCACACCTTGAAGAAACAACCGAGAGCCAACAGAATGAAAAAGAAGACACATCCACTCCCGAGATAAGGAGAGTGGACAGGAAGGAGTGGACAGCATGGCAGAGGAAGGGAACAGTGACAGTAACACTGGCTCAGAGAGGAACAGTGCAACAGTGGAGGAGCCCCCCCCACAGAGTCCACTCTGGACTATGAGAAGGAGTGAATGCTGCCTTGTTTTACGTTGTCCTAAATACTTTTTTAAATGAAAATAAAAGGATTTTGGTTAAAAAGATGCCTTTAAAGAGCTAAAGAGATGGCTCAGTGATTGAAACTTTGCTACACCAGGTTGAACACATGAGTTTGGATTTCGGCAACCATCTAAAACCAGGTGCAGGGTGGTCTGCCAGTAATCACAAAACTGGCAAGACAGAGATAAAAAAAAAA
>PVHP010055474.1:0-10117 GCA_004024765.1 Zapus hudsonius | reverse complement strand
AGGGCTTGTCTTCCTACCACAATTGACCTAATCTCAAAGCTCCCTACATATATGCCTAGGGATTTGTCTTCTAGATGATTCCGGATATTATCAATATTAACCATCACAGTCCTTGAGGGAAAAAAATCAAGTTACTGATATGATTTCTATTTTTTTCTGAATTCTGGGGAAAATATATATCGTTTCTATCTACACAGTTATACTTTTGTGGATGAGAGTTATAAATCCATTACATCACAGAATTCATTGAGTCTAAGACCATAGCAGGATAATATAAAATCTTAGTCTATAACTTTATACCTTTATGAATGATTAGCAAGTAAAGCTTGTTGATATGTGCCCATTAAGAGAGAACATAGGGGTTGGAGAGATGGGTCAGTGGTTAAAAAATCACTTGCTTGCAAAGCCTGATGGCCTGGGTTTGATTCCCTAGTACCCATATAAAGCCAGACACGCAAAGTGGCACATACATCTGGAATTTGTTTGCAGTGGCAAGATGCCCTGACACCCCCCTTTCTCAAATAAAGTTATTTTTTTAAAAAAGAGAGCACAGAAACTTTGGGTCACATAATGACACACTACATGTTGGGCTGTTACTAGTCATAAAACAAACTTGCCATCGTTGCTTTTATTATTTGCTTGTCTTTAGGGAATAATAAGAGATTAGGACATTGGTGATCTATGGGGTAAGTTTTATTTACTGCTTCATAGCTGTGCTTAACTTAGTCGTTTTATATCTTTGTCTTGCTTAGAAACTTGCTTACACAAAGGAAGCTATTAGCAGGTGAGTATATAATTTTTTCCTAAATTCATGTTTGGCAGCATAGATGTGACACACTTTACCCCAAACCTCACATGACTTAAGTGTTCCTTTTCTGTTTCTTTCAGATCCTGCCAGAACCAGGTTTGTGGGTAAGTCCCAAATATTCTCCTCATCTTGAGGCCATTTTCCTTCTCAGAGCACCAAATTTTAAATTTATAAGTGATCTACAATTCAGACAATTTGAATAGAGATACAGATTTATACCTGATTTTACGACTTTAGCAGTTTTGTGGGTGATTGCACAGAAAATTGCCAATATCCTGAAAAAAATGGAGTAAATAGGTCAGTGTCCAAAAGTCCAGCTAAACGGCAGAGCCAGAACACAGTTGGACTATGCATATAGGATGTAGTTTGTTATATTTAGGTTTCAAACAGAGCACGAGTGAATTGGAAGGGAGTGAGACACTGTGGTCTTAATCATTCATGAAGTTTATTTTATCACCCAGGCTGTGCCGGGACCTGGGATTGGGCTTTTTCTCACACGTGGGACCATATGGTCCCTTTGAGTGTGTCCTCACCACTGAGCAGTAGAGTTCAGAGGTCCCTGTGACTGCCACTAGAACACACTAACTACCTGGGTGGGTTTAGAAGGCTCCGCCATCTTCACACTTGTATGAACCATCTGGCTGGGCGATGGGCAGACATTTGAATAGGTCCTCGCAGGGACGAGGAATCTGAAGTAACTAGACTATTCCTAAAATCTTCTCCCAGTTACTTTAGGGTTCTCTGAGGTATTTGCCCCTTCTCATATGATTATAGCAATTCTCCAAACCCTGCGATGAAGTGAGAACAGGAGGAGATGGAATGGGGGTTCCCTTGTATCCCCACGAAGAATCTGTTTTGATGGAGTTTTCTTCCCTGTTGATAAAAGGGTGGCACTTTGCTGATGTGTGTCTGTCAACTGTCAATTTGCTAAGCTTCTCGGTATCAACCTTCTCTTCTCAGCTTAAATATCTGTTTACAAACAGGACCCTGTTCATTTAGGAAGGCTTAGGCCAGTAGTTTGAAATGTTGATTTAATGGATTTGCAATGTAGCCTGGACTTGAGGGAGTTAAGAGATCTTCAGGCGTTTCTAATGAAAGATTTTTTTAAAAATATTTATTTATTTATTTGAGAGAGAGAGAGACAGAGAGAGAGAGAGAGAGAGAGAGAGAGGGAGAGAGAGGCAGACAGAGACAGAGAGAATGAGCTCACCAGGGCCTCCAGCCACTGCATATGAACTCCAGACACATGCGCCCTCTTGTGCATCTGGCTTTACATGGATGGGCACTGGGGAATTGAACTCAGGTCCTTCTGCATTGCAGGCAAACACTTTAACCGCTAAGCCATCTCTTCAGCCCTCTAATGAAAGATTTCTAACGAGCAGATAGCCTACATGAAACAGGTTAACACACAAGTGCAAAGCATCACTCCTTTTCTGGAACAGAGGTTTCTAGAATGTGTCTAGAAACTACCAAAAAAAAAAAAAAAAAACAACCTGTCAAAGACTTGCATGTTTATTCCAAAAGGAAAGATGTCAGTTGTGTATCAATATTAAAATGGAATCTTGTCTTTGTCTAATGTTCTTAGGAAGGAATAGGGTAGTTTGAGCAGGTCATAGATTTATATTGTCTATGCTTAGACAAAAGATGATTTTAAGAAAATGAAATTCATTGTTCATAAAGCATATTCTTTTGATGTTATGGGACACATATGCAAACTTCAAAGTGCTGAGGTCACTATAATTTAAATTTTATGACTTTGAATTACCTTTGGAAATCTAGACTTAAAGAACAGGGTCTTCCTCTTATGGTCTTCTGATCTTCGCTTACAGTCGTAGGGTGGATGATAAAAGAAAAATTAGAGACCCCAGAAGTCTGTTCATAATGCGGCCTATAGCAAGCCATTTCTGTGAACTTGACTTTATTGACACAAAGCATTTCTTTTTTTTTCTTTATTGTCCATAATGAGTTACATTGTTTAGTGGGCCAACCATGAGCTGTTATCCCCAATTCCCCGTTGCCCCCCTTCCCCATCCCCAGTCAGCTGGATATCCTCCTCCGTGGGCCGTCTGGATCAGTCTTTGTGGTAGGGGACCATGGATAGCTCATTCTTCAGCCGGGCTCTCCTGGCCCAAGTGTGTTGTTACTGAGGGGTGCCATGCCTCTGATATTCTCCCCCACCACGGCTCTCACAGTCTTTCTGCCCCCTCTTTCGCTCAGTTCCCTGAGTCGTGGTGGGTGAGTATTGAGACTGCTTTAGTGTCTTGAGTTTAGGGGTTTTTTACACAAAGCATTTCTGGCTGTGATGATCTCTCAAGTGGCTGTGTATTTCCACCTGCCTCCCAGTGCTTCCCTGCCAGTACAACGTGTTGCATTTGGAAATATTGATTTGCTATCTCTATTTTCTATGATACTCTAACTATCAATGATTATGGATATTTTGCTTACAAGTATGCATCAGGTGCCATTTACACTGTTTGGTACGTAGTATTCATTCAATAGTTCATTCACTTATTGAAAAATTGTCTTTTGTTGGAGGGAGAGATGAGCTCATGTATCCCTTGAACTGGGCTGTGTAGGCTGGCCTTGAACTCCTGTGTATCTGACTTCTGTTTTTCCTGCCTTTACTTCCCAAGTGCTGAAATTAGGGCCATGAATCAGTGTCCAGTTTATGTGGTGCTGTTGATTGAAACCAGAGCTTTGTTCCCACTAGACACTCTACCACTGAGCTAGATCCCTGACCCCATGAAAATGTGTTTTTAAAGTCTATTGGCAAGCTGATTTTCGACATTGGAGGTAAACTAGGAATATGGAATTGAAGGTCTCTAATCCCATGGAGTGAATTTATCATTTTTATTCTGTATGTATGTGGCACTGGGGTTCCAATGCAAGGCCTTGCACATTCTAGGAAAGGACTCTACCATTAAATTATATCTCCAGCCCCCCTCGGATTTTTGTTTTTAAATTGCAATACTTGAAATCAAACCCAGAGCCTCACACATGATAGACGAACACTCTTCTATATTTTAGCCTGGAATTGAGATTCTATTCTAAAGGCCATCCTGTTCAATACGTAGGATTTTCTGTGACAATGGATAGTTCTTTATTGTCTTATCTAACATGGGAGCCATTTGCCACATGAAGACGTTGGATGTAGCTGGGTGAATAAGGAAGTAAATTCTAGCTGTTAAATTCTAGCTAATCTAAAATATGATATATGTTATTGGCTACTGTATTGACAATACTATTCCATGGGATTAATGGGTTGGTATTTTGGTTTCGGAGCCAAGCACGTTTCCTGTTGGAAAATAAACTCTAAATCTTATAATGATCCCTCATATGTTTCTGTAATTTTATTAACCATAAACATTTTCTTTTCTAGGTCTGAATTGTTACCTCCTGTTCCTGTGGACGATACCTCAACATTGGGAGGTATGCTTTTTGCCTTCATTCACTTTTCTTTTCAAAGCTTAAGAGTCTTTCAAGCAGGTAGAGTTTTTCAGCTCACATTTTAAAGACATCCTTTTGGCTCTCTAGATAGTGTTTAAGAGACTCAAGAAAAAGTATCATTTCTTTTCTAATATTATGTTGTGGGTACTTAAAAATCTTTATCAAGGAGCTGTGGAGATGACTTGATAAAGTACTGACCACCCACATGAGGACCTGTGTTCAGATCCTCAGCACCCATGTAAAATTCTGAGCATGGTGGCACATGCCTGTAATCCCAGCACTGGGGAGACAGAAACAGGCGGATCTCCAGTCAATTCAGAGACTCTGTCAGAAATAAAAGGTCGAGAACAAATGAGGATGACACCTGACATGGACCTGTAGTTTCCAGGCACACGCACAAATATTCATGTGCATCTATACAGACACATGTGCCTGCACACATACAGACATGCAAATACACACGAGACACACATGGTTTTTTTTTTTGTTAAATGTTATAGAATAGACCACAGCTTAAGACAAAAGTCTGACATAATGGATTCTTTTAAGGCAGATACACCACAAGTGCAAAAGGTAGGAACTTTATCACTAAAGGCTTTGTCTTGAGCTTTCCCAGAGTAAGGGTTTTGATGATTGCAGCCTGTGGGATAATTGAACATGGTCCTTTGAGCTCTGTATGTCTTGTACATGTGACCCACCTGCCTAGGGGCTCTCTAATTCATCCAGACTAGCTAGCCAGAGGCCCTACCTTCCCAGCCCTGGGATTACACATACTACTGCACCTGATATGTGGCTGCTGCGCCTCCAAACTCGGGTCCTCGAGCTTGCACAACCTCTCTTCTTTCTCTAGGAATTAACCCTGAGGTCATCTTTTATGCTAAGGACGTAGTCTACCACTGGGCTATGCCCAAATCTGTATTGGTAAATGTTTTTCCCTTTTTAAAATTGATATCTTTATTATCCAAAACTATATGCATTGTATGAGCAAATATTATGCTGGTGTCCCCATTTCCCTCCTCCTTGTCCCCAATCCATTGGGTTCCTCCTAGTTGGGCATACTGGATAAATCCATGGAGTAGGGGGTTATGAATTGTACTAGAGTTAGCCGGTTCCCTCCCCTCTTTGTGTTGTTGCTGAGGGGGGCAATGTCTCTGGATATTCTCCCCCATCATGGGAGAGAACCTTTCCACCCCCTCTTCCACTCAGTTCCCTGAGTCATGATGGGTGAACAAAGACTACACTTGATAGTGTGGAGAGAGGGGGAGAGAGAGCTCAGCAGTTAAGAGTGCTTTCTATGGAAGCAGGAGGCCTGAGAATGCTTGAGTTAGATTTCCAGGACCCACCTCAGCAGCTGGGCATGGCTGAGCATATCTGCAATTCCAGTTCTGTGAGAAGCAGAGATAGAAGTATTGCTGAGGCTCACAGCAAAATGGCAAACGACAAAATCAGTGAGAGACTCTTGCTCACGTAAGAACAACAGAACAGGATACCTGATATTCCCTCTGACCACTGCAAGCACGCATACCCTGCCACAGCTAAGTTTCCATGGTACCACAGGGACACATACATGTGCTTACACACGCCACATACATCCCACATTACATGCTCCCTGTCATGTTTTGATCCCGGTGTCCCCCACAAACAAATGAATGTGTTCTGATAGATCGATCCTCAGCTGATGGCAGTTTGGGTTTTACAACCTCGATGAAACTGTGTTGTTGGGGGTGGGCTTATGGGGGTTCTAAGCCAGCTCCCCCTTGCCAGAGTTTGGCACACCTTCCTGGCGCTGTTTGCAGTGCTGTGGCGGAGGTGATGTCCAGCCCTCTGCTCATGCCATCGCTTTCCTGCCAGGATGGAGTCTCCCCTTGTGTCCTTAAGCCAAATAAACCCATTCCTCCACAAGCTGCTTTTGTTTGGGTTCTTTCTGGGCAGCAACTAGAAAGCTGACTGCAACACTCCCTCCCCCCAAAATACACTTCTCTCTATTGGAAATTTCAAACATCTTCTAAAGACAACAGCATGATGTGCACCCATTTCATTGAAGGTCAAATCATGGCCCATCTACAATTTCACCCACTTCCTTTCTCTTTTCTGGATGTCATTCCCTTTTCTGGAAAGTTCCTTATGCATAGCAACTTTCAGTCGGGGAGCCTGGCATGCTCAGTTTATCATAATTCTAGAAAGCCTAGCATGAAAATATGTCCTGAGGTTAAAATTGAAGGAATTATCAGTATGAAAAAGCAAAGGACTTATAAGAAAAGCTTTTAATGTCATTCCTTATTAGCTCATATTAAGTCTGACTTACTCAGTGACTAATGTCATACGTGGTTTGTTTTTCTAGGTACCACTCTCAGTGTTCCATATCCAGGGGTGGCCTCCCAGGCAGGTGCCTCAGAGAGCAGATTGGAGTCACCAGAGGAGGGTGTGAGTCATACTCTGGTTTTTGAAAATTTACTTTCTAATATGAGGACATAAGAGAATTAATATTCCATTGCTATACACAAGATTATAGATGGCTCCCTGATATGAAAATACAGATTCTAAAATCAGTACATTAAAAAAATCTGGCATTCCTTGGAGACCTGAATACATCTGTCATACTGAAAAGTTTTGGTGATACAGGACTTCAAATGATAAGAAATGACTGTGGACTAGGGAACGCTGATAGCAATAAACCTATATTCATCTAACTCTTTTTTTAAAAAAATATTTTATTTATTCATTTTCAAGCAGAGAAATACAGAGAGAGAGAGAGAGAACACCTTGTGGGTCTGACATATGTGGGTACTGGGGAATTGAACCTGGGACCTTAGGCACCAGAGGCAAGTGCCTTAACCGCTGAGCCATCTCTCCAGCCCCTCATCTAACTCTTAATAGAGCAAGCCTTAGCCTTCTCTTCTTTAGAGAGAAAGAATATAGATCTTATGTAGTTTAAAATTCAAAAAGTGTCATGCTTTTTAAATATACCATTGTGCACTAAACAACCTTAAATCTTACACCTGCACTTTTATTACAGAAAATTTCAGAGTAAGTAAAAAATTACATTCTGTCCAGGCACATAAAACATTGTATTAGAAATTTTTTTAATTATGCTTTTGGAAAATTAAGGATATATATGTCCTGACTTACTTTTATGGAGTGATCTCTGACAGAAAATATTCCCTAGAAAAATGCACTGAGTTCCTTTGTTTCTTCCTTTCCTAATGTGGACATTGCAACTAACATGAAATCAAGTTAAGTCGGTCTGTTTTGCCTCTCTGCCTTCCTGGTCATGAATGAGTGTGGTGTAACTTGCAATCCCTAGAATGGATGTCCAAATCAAAGTAGAAATTAAGAGGCTGCTGTGAGCTCAACACTAAAGTACACTTAAAACTCACCCACCATGGCTCAGGGACCTTTTCGGGAGAGGAGGCAGAAAGAGTGTAAGAGCCACGGTGGGGGATCTCCAGAGGCATTGCCTCTCCCAATAACTGCTCCACGAACAACTCACAGCCCCTGGAACATTCCAGCAATCTCTCTGAGGAGGGCCCTCGGTGAAAAGGGAGCATGGAGGAGGGAAACGGTGGTTCCAACATATGATGTGTACATACAAATACTGATATTTATTATCCTTTTCTTCATCCAGATTAGCAATGAAATTGAGAATGTGACAGAAGAACCTAGGAGACCAGCAGCTGAACAGATGGCAGAATTCAGTATCAGGCTTCTGGGGAAGCAGTTCAGCGAGGAGCTACGGGATCCCGTCAGTTTCCACCACCAGCACCTTGTGCGAGAGTTTATTTCAGAGGTGGGTGATTTTTGTTTGGTTAATTTGTTTGATATGTATGTGCATGTGTGTGGTATGTATATATGTCCTATCAAGACTGCAGTTTGCTGAGGATGCAAGTTTCTCATTTAAAAGTAGGTTTAGGATTCATGCTGCCTACCTACTTCCTAGGGTGATGATTTAGCCATTTCTTTAGAAAGCTCTGTGAAAAGTTCACAGAAAGGTAAGTTCTTTCATAGAAATAAAATTTTTCATCCTGCTAACAAATAAACTCTTTCTATTTTATCATAGCCAAGGAAGATTGAGTTCTATGCTATATTTTTTGTATGTTCATGTGTGTGGTATGTAGATATGTCCTATGTGTGGAGTGTGCATGTGTGTGGTATGTAGATATGTCCTATGTGTGGAGTGTGCATGTGTGTGGTATGTAGATATGTCCTATGTGTGTGGAGGCCAGTGAATGACATGGGATGTTTTCCTCTATTGTGCTCCCAACTTATTCTTTAAGACACGGTCTCTTACTGAACCTAGAGCTCATGAATTTGTGGAAACTAGTTAGCCAGTGAGCACCAGGGATTCTGTATCTCTGCCTACCTAGCACTTAGATTACAAGCAGGTGCCACCACACCCAAACTCAAGTCCTCTCTCTCTCTCTCTGTGTCTCTGCTTAAAAATGAATAAATCAAGTATAAAAATATTTTAAAAAATCACCCCTACCTGGTCTCCTTCTAATGTCTTTTTTCTTGTGTAGTGAACCATTGAATGCCCATCCACCCCTCTCTATCTGATGACAGGGCACATCAACTTTTTCCTTCTTTCTTTTCCATTCTCAGTTGATTGGTGTCTTCTTGGCCAAGTTTCTCAATTCCATTACCTTGGGTTCATTTCCCTCCCCAGACATTGTGTCCAGATGGGAAATAAAACTATGTACCTCTTAGCCAAACAGCATCATTGCAGCCATCAGACATGGGGAATGGATTCCAGACCATTCATTTTCCAAACTGTGCCGCCAAGTTTCAAGGCTCTATGGTATGTGGGAGAACTGTCAGCCAGGCCAGTGGCCACCTGGCACTGGATCCTGTCTTGAATTGGCTGTCTGGTCTTCCTGCCCTTGGACTAAGGAACCTTTAATAAGTTTTAGTGTTGGGGTAAACAGCTGCATGGAATGACTGAGGCTTTCGAGAAGGTCTAGTAAGGACTCTGAAAAACATCTCCAGAAGAGACCTTATGAGCCACGGCGACTTGTGAGGGTGATGAGAGGTCTGCACCTACCATGAAATACCTCCTTCTCTGACCTCCCTCCGTTGCCATCAGCTCCTTACCTGGAGTGAAATGTCTACCAATAAGTATTTCTCTTCTCTTTGTGCGACAGCAGAGGGGTGTGTGTGTGTGTGTGTGTGTGTGTGTGTGTGTGTGTGTGGCACATCCCGAAGGAACTGTCACTCTACTCAGAGACCCCTCTACCTCTCTCTTTCCATGGTATACTCACACACATTGTCCCCTCCGATCTCATCCCAAATAATATTGGAAGTCACACAGGGAAATGGAAGTCCATTTGGAAGGAAGGACATTCAGGAACTATTATTTATTTTATTTTATTTTTCGAGGTTAAGGTCTCGCTCTAGCCCAGGCTGATCTAGAATTCACTGGTGTTCTCTCTCTCTCTCTCTCTCTTCTTGAAAATGAATAAATAAAATATTTTTAAATATTTTTCAAGCAAATAGAGAGAGAGAGAGAGAGAGAGAGAGAGAGTACACCAGGGCCACCACCTTGTGGGTCTAGAATTCACTATGTAGTCTCAGGCTGACCTCAAACTCACTTTGATCTTTCTGCCTCTGCCTCCCAAGTGCTGGCATTGAAGGTGTGCCCCCACCATGCCCAGCTTACTATTACTTTTTTTGATAATTCATTTATTGTTAATAATTAAACATACAGTATGAACAAGTCTTATGTTGGTACCCCCATTTCCCTCCTCCCTGGTCCCAATCCTCAGCAGGAATGCTGGAACGGTCCATGGGATGGGTGGTTATGAATTGTATGAGCTGTAGCCCATTTGTTTCAGGATATTCTCCCCCACCATGGCTCTTACATTCTTT
>PVHP010055473.1:0-10139 GCA_004024765.1 Zapus hudsonius | reverse complement strand
TTCACCTTTACTGAAACCACTGGCCAGTAGTTTCTTTTTAAAACACAGTTTTGGGCTGGAGAGATGGCTCAGCGGTTAAGGCACTTGCCTCCAGTGCCTAAGGCCCCGGTTCAATTCCCCAGGACCCACATAAGCCAGACCCACAAGGTGGTGGACCTGGTTCTCTCTCTCTTTCTCTGTATCTATCTCTCTGCTTGAAAATGAATAAATAAAACACAGTTATATCACCCAGGTGTCCATTCCTAGCTGTCAGAGCTTACTAACGCTGCTCACAACTTTTTGACCAGGATTCTTTCCCATTATAAGGATAACAGGACTAATAAACGATGCTCACATTGAAGTGACTCACTAGATTTGGGGCTAAAAATACTTTTAGAAAAAAATTACAGTAATAAGCTACTGCCTAAAACGATGCAAATCTGAACTTTGAATACTAACAAGTCTTTTACCGTAATATTTCATTTGTAGTGGGTCACTGGTATTCTATGAGCATATTTATCCTTTTATCGGTCAAGTAAAATTTTGTGTGCACAGATACTGTTTTTTTTCAGCCTGAGGATTTCCTCAACTAAAAAAAATATCGAAAATGTATTAATATAAAAAAAACTGCCGGGCATGGTGGTGCATGCCTTTAATCCCAGCACTGGGGGGGGGGGGCAGAGGTAGGAGGATCACCCTGAGTTCAAGGCCACCCTGAAACTACATAGTGAATTCCAGGTCAGCCTGGACTAGAACGAGACCCTACCTCAAAAAACCAAAAAAAAAAAAAGTATTAATATCATACTTTGACCATAAGACAAACTCCACCTATCCCAGGAAAGCAGGTCAAGTTTATAATTTCACTTTCAGAGTCAACTTTGTGGTTTATGAAGTCAGCACAAAGTAACAGCAAAATTGAAGCTATCATAACATTACAGTGGTTCTAGCAAAGTACTTGCTGTAGGAACCTTTATCTTTAGAGTGGACGATTGTGTTCTTTTCAAAATTTGCACCCTCTGATGCCCGGGCGTGGTGGCACACGCCTTTAATCCCAGCACTTGGGAGGCAGAGGTAGGAGGATCATCATGAGTTCAAGGCCACTCTGAGACTACACAGTGAATTCTAGGTCAGCCTGGACTAGAGTGAGACCCTACCTCGGAAAAAAAAAAAAAAACCCACAAAATTTGCACCCTCTGAAATGTCAACCGGCATTTATATTCTTCACTGAGGTTCAGCTAGTGCCCCTCAAAACTAAGATACAATTAAATGTTGACATGGGAGGAGTCTCATATTTTAAGGAAAAAATAATCTTGGCGAACAGCTTTCCTACAGTGTATATACAGGAATATCATCATTGCCTTTTTGTGTGTGATTATTCCCACTCCCCACCCCCCAGTACTGAGGACTGAACACAGGGCCTTATGATTGCCAGGGACTGAGCTAAATCCCAATCCCAAGATCATTGAAGGCATTCCTTTATTATCTGTTCATTCAAAGATTCCTCTCCACCGCATGTCAAGATTTAACACGTATTTTTCCTTACATTTAGGAATGAATATTTGCCTTAGTTTAACAGGATGCGCTAAAAACACTGACTTACCGAGACACTTTAGGCACAGTACTACAGTTACTACGCACAAACACACAAGTGAACACACACATAACGCCATCGACTGCACAGCAGTTCTACTAAAGACTTCCAGCATGTTATTCAATGACTTCCAATTAATTACGCAAAGCAACATTCAACCAGACCGGAACTACACTGCGTCCCATTCACTCCAAAAGCCAAAGCAGTCCCTACAACCAGACATGATCTTCCAAGTTTTTAATTTTTCTTTTTGAACAACTCTAGCCCATGCCCAGTAAAGCAAAAAGCTGGAAGCAATTATCAAGAAGAAAACACACTTTCAAGCAACATTTTCCCTTAACACATGTGGACAGGGAAGCGAACCAAGCCGGAGGCGGGCTGACACGGCCGCGGTACCGTCAAAGTGGCCTCTCCCGACCCTCCCCCAACCCAAAACAAAGGAAAACTTTAAACCCGTTGCGGTTTTCAATCAAACCGGGGGAGCCGGGGCTCTCCGGGTCCCCACCCACCCCGTGGTTCGCTCCTCGCTCCGCACGGGGGCCGCGGACGGGTGGCTGGATGGGCGTCCGGAGACCCTCGGCCCAGGAGCGGACTCCCACCCGCGCTCCCGGACGTGGGGTGTGGCGGGCGTCTGGGACCGAGCAGGTAGCCCGGGCCAGGAGACACGCCCGCCGGGAGAGCCGGGCCGGGGAGGGAAGAAGTTTCTCCAACTTCCCGAACCGGGGGCCGGCGGGAGGCGGGGCGCAGGGGCCCGGACACCGGGGCGCGGGCGCAGGGGCCGGGGCTAGGACACCGGGGCGCGGGGATGGGGGCGCGGGTCTCGGAGCGCAGAGCACGGGGAGCAGGGCCGGGGCTCAGGGCGCGGGGAGCAGGGCCGGGACGCGGGTCCCAGGGCGCTGGCCCCGGGGCGCAGGGCCGGGGTGTGGGTTCCAGGGCGCGGGTTCCACGGCGCTGGCCCCGGGGCCGGGCGCCCGCCGGGGCCTAAACGTGCCCGGCCCGGGGTCGGGGCTCGGCCCGCGGGCTCCGGCGAGCGCTTACCTGCCTGGGGCCGCGCGCGCTCGCATGGGTCAAGGTGGCGGCGCCCGCGGGGCCTCTCCTCCTCCGCCTCGTCGGGGTGGCGGCGGCGGCCCGGGACGCGCTCGCTGAGCCGAGGAGAGGAGGAGGAGGAGGAGGAGGGAATCCCGGGCTCCCCACCTCCACCTCCACCCGCCGCCCGCCCCGCTCGGCTCCTCCCGCCGCCCCGCAGCGCCCCGCCCCTCGCCGGGCTCCCGAGCGGACGCGGACGTGGGCGGGGGCAGCGCTACCTGCGCGCCGGGCCGGCCGCTCCCTCCCCGGAACTCCCCCGCCCCGGCCGCGCCTTCCGGCGTCCGCGCACCTCCCGGGCGCTGGGGTGGGTGGGGGGCGAGGGTCACTCCTTCCCACCCAACATGGCGGCGGCGGCGGCGGCGGCGGGGCCCCGGCGGCTCCGGAGGGGGTGTGGGGGGGACGGCGCCCCTGCCCCCCGCGGCCCGCCCCGGGCCCTGCGCGCGCGCGGCCGGCTTTGCCACCGACACCTTGGTCGCCGTCCAAAAGCCTTCGTGTCTGGCCTCCTTCCGAGGCTGGATCCTGTCCCTGCCCCGGGAGCTTCCTGTTGACTGGAGGTCGAAGCCGCCTGGCTGGGAGGGGAACCCACGCGGATTGACTTCATCCTGCAGCCGGACGGATGGGGAAACCGAGGCCCGGACCCCCGAAGGGGGGTGGGGGATCCACGAGGAGCTGGGGCGCAGAGGAGAGGCCAGGTCGAGGGGGACCGAACCCTGGGGCTTTCCTGCAAGTCACTTCTTCAATTCCCCATTTGTGTTTCCTGTTTGGTGGGGTGATTGAGGTACTAATGTGGGACTCTTGGTTTCCTTTGTGGCTTTTTTGGCGATTTGTTTGCAATCGTATCATCAATTGTGTCCGTATTCTGGTGTTCTAAGAACTCGAGGAAATGCCAACTTCGAAAAAAAAATGACTTCAAAGGAAGACAGGGATCCACATTAAAGACATTGTATATGATGGAGGAGGTGCTATTTTGCCTCTGACTTCTGACTTGAGCTTTAAGATTCCTCCCCCCCCCCCAAGGCTGGGGGTGAGGGGAGAGAGAGAATGAGAATGAATGAGCATGGGCGTGCCCAGGGCCTCTCGCCACTACTAAAAGGAACTCCAGATGCATGCACCACTTTCTGCATCTGGCTGTGCATGAGCACTGGGGAATCAAACCGGGATCGGCAGGCTTTGCAAGCAAACATCTTTAACCACTGAGCCATCTCCCCAGCTCCAGCATTAAGATTTTTGTGTAGATTTATATTCAGTTTTTCTTAAAACTACAAAATAATTACGTGTTATTCTATGGGCTGGAATGATGGCTCTGTGGTTAAGACACTTTCTTGCAACCCTGCTTTGATTTCCCAGTACCCATGTAAAGCCAGATGTGCAAACTGGTATCTGGAACCCATTTGCATTGGTTGGAGGCCTTGGTGTGTTCATTGTTTCTCTCTCTCTCTCTCTCTCTCTCTCTCTCTCTCTCTCTCTCTCTCTCTCTCTCTCTCTCTTTGCTTGTAAGTAAATAAAAATATTAAAACAGAAAAGATTGAGGAAGATACTCATTATTGACCTCAGCATCCATGTGCGCCAGCACACATGCAAAAATGAAAACCTTTCCCCTACATTTAATGGCTCATTTATTTCCAGAAATATTTGAAATGGTGTTTTTTTTTTTTTTTTTTTTTTTCAAGAAAGGGTCTCACTTAGCCCCAGCTGACCTGCAATTCACTATGTAGTCTCAGGCTGGCCTTGAACTCACAGCCTCTCAAATGCTGGGATTAAAGTCATATGCCACCAGGCCCAGACCTTTTGTTTTGCTTAGTTAATGAGAATCTGGAAAGTCTTGTTGAGTTCTGTATAATAAAAATTACTTTTGCCGGGCGTGATGGTGCACGCCTTTAATCCCAGTACTTGGGAGGCAGAGGTAGGAGGATCGCCATGAGTTCAAGGCCATCCTGAGACTACATAGTGAATTCCAGGTCAGCCTGGGCTAGAGTGAGACCCTACCTTGAATACTTTTGAGCTGAGGAGATAGCCCAGCCTCACAATCCCAAGGACTCGAGTTCGAATCCCAGTACTGAAAAAATGCTGGGTGTAGTGGTGCACTCCTGTAATCCCAACACTGGGGAGGCAGAGACAGGAAGATCTCCCTGAGCGCCTTGGTCAGCTAGTCTAGTCTAATTGGCCAATGAGAGGTGACCCTGTCTCAAAGGAGATGGTGGTGATCCTGAGGAGCTTTGCTGTGTATATACACACTTGGGCACTCACACATGTGCCTATATGCACACAACCACCACACAAAAAGTTTCAAATTACTTTTAACTGAAAAATCTATTTGAAAAAATGGACAAGTGGGCTGGAGAGATGGCTCAGTGGAAGGCCCCGGGTTCAATTCCCCAGGACCCACATAAGCCAGACCCACAAGGTGGTGGCCCTGGTACTTGCGGTCTCTCTGTATCTCTCTGCTTGAAAATGAATAAATAAAATATTGAAAAAGAAAAAGAAAAATGGACAAATGAGGAAGATACCCCTATTCCTGCAGTGTTAAGGAATGATAAAAGCTATTTCTTGGGAAAGCCAGCTTTGAAGGTGGGGAGCTGGGGGTAATTTTAAACGATATTAGATATTTATAAGAGATGAGACCAGGCTTGGTGGTGCATGCCTTTCATTCCAGCATTCCATGGGGAAGGAGGGGCTGAGGTAGGAGGATCACTGTGAGTTCAAGGCCAGCCTGAGACTACAGAGTGAGTTCCAGGTCAGCCTGGGCTAGAGTGTGACACCCTGCTTCAAAAACAAACAAACAAAATCCTTACTAAATAAAAGTAAGATGTTTTCATTTAAGTTTGTTGATACTTAAAATGCCTTGCCTGGAAGTTTTGGAACTTTGAATGATTGGAAGTGGAACCCAATCGCAGTCACCCTGGAGCCTGTTGTCAGGAGCTGTGTAAGCTTATGGTAAACTGAGACTTGTCAGGGATGATGTGCTGTTTTTTCGAAGACCAAAGCCCTGCTGATGGTCTTCTCTTCCTGGTTTCAGCTGCTTTGCACAATGCATGCATGTTCTAATCTCAGGACCCCACACAGTGCCACCTTGGCTTTGCCTCCTCCATCTGAGCATAACTGCTCCCAAGGCCCAACTAGGAAGAACATGAGAACCCCTCTCTCTCTGCTAAGACTTGAAGTGTTTCCCCTTGGGTCAACCTTGGTGAAGCAGTTTCTTGGAGCTTGGTGTCTTCATCCACCACCTCTAGGACTGGGACTTGTGGACTTAACTTCCTCTCAACTAGGCAAGGGTTGTCTGAGAGAACCAGATCTAGGATGGGAAAGGACATACCCTCTAATGCGCAGCTGTCACCATGGGAAATTTCCATGAAATCCAGCAAATGGGTCCTCTCTTCTTGTTGCACTCTGATCCCGTCTCTAGCTCTTTGTGGCTACTTAATCTAGAACTCAGAATTTCACCTGTGCTTTGTGCTTCCTGCCCTCCAGCTCTCCCTCCTTCTCTCTCTCTCTCTCTCTCTCTCTCTCTCTCTCTCTCTCTCTCTCTCTCTCTCTCTCTCTCTCGGCATCTACTTGGGGTCATCTCGACTTACTCAACTTGAGTTCTTTCTGGTTCTCTGCAGGTTGACCCCAGTCTTACTGGATCTTCCCAAATCCCTAATTCTCTAGCCCCTGCTCTCCACTCTGTTTCTATTAGTCTTCTCCAGCTTCAAGCTCCTTTTCCAAGCTGGGCTCCTTATTCTGCTCTCTTAACAACAGCAAGCTTTAAGCTAAATGAGCACTTGACATCCACTCACATGTCCCCTGCTGAGCACAGTACAGCAAGTACTGGATGCTTTTGAAAAGGGGGTATCTATGTAATTTTCTTGTCTGAGAATTAATCCTCTACCAATGTCTGGAAAGTACGCCTGTAATCTGAATACTGTATTTTTCTCAGGGATTTATCTCACAGGATGATCCAAGGATGACAGATTATTCATGGTGGCCACAGTGGGGATGAGATGAGCGTCTAGTGACAGGAGTGTCTAGTACCAGTAGGCAGCAAGTGTCCAGCCTGCTGTATCCTAACCCGACCATCCTCATGGTCTGGACCTGGGCTCTGCCTCATCTTTGGTGTTTCCTGTCTGAGCCTGCTCCTCTCATCTTCCTGTTGATTAAGTTTCCTTCAATAAATTCCTTTGATGCTTAAATGAAACGGGCCACTTTTGTTCATTGTAAATAAGAAGCGCAGTTTAAACCCCAGAGCTTGGGAGGTGGAGGCAGGAAGAAGTGCCTGTTCAAAGTCATCCTCAAGCTACACACCAAGTTCAAGTTCAAGGCCAGCCTGGGCTTACATAAGAAATTGTCTCAAAAAATCAAAACAAAAACACCCTCACAATTTAGTCTCTGCTGCTTTGTACTGCTGACAGTCACTTTAGGGGCTAAGGGCAGGACCCCTGCCATGTGCAAGAATAGGGTTAGAGGTACTGGGGGGGCACTTTTCATAGAGAAACACAAAACAGATGCATACCACATTATACAGGAGAGAACGTAGGACATCAAAACAGGTTTATGTGCCTTATGCCACATATAGAAATTAAATCTGGGGCTGGAGAGATGGCTCAGAGGTTAAGGCACTTGCCTCCAGTGCCTAAGGCCCCGGGTTCAATTCCCCAGGACCCACATAAGCCAGACCCACAAGGGGGTGGCCCTGGTGCTCTCTCTCTCTCTCTCTCTCTCTCTCTCTCTCTCTGCTTGAAAATGAATAAATAAATTTTTTTTTAAAAAAAATTAAATCTGTAAGAAAGGGCTGGAGAGCTGGCTCAGTGGTTTACAAAGCCTGATGACCCATGTTCCATCCCCCCCCCCCCCGCCCACATAAAGCCTGATGCACAAAGTGGCACATACATCTGGAGTTCATTTGGCAGTTGCAGGAGGCTTGCCCATACTGTCTGCTTTTTTCTTTCTGTCTCTCTTTGTCAAATAAATGAATAAAAATATTTAAAAAGAATAAATCTGAGGGCTGGAGAAATGGCTCAGCAGTTAAGGCACTTGCCTCCAGTGCCTAAGGACCCGGGTTCAATTCCCCAGGACCCACATATGCCAGACCCACAAGGTGGTGGCCCTGGTTCTCTCTCTCTCTCTCTCTCTCTCTCTCTCTCTCTCTCTCTCTCTCTCTCTCTCCTTGAAAAATGAATAAATAAAATATTAAAAAAAAAAAGAATAAATCTGGAAGAGAGTAACAGGTCAGTCCCTCCCTCCTATTACAATGGCAGCCATGGTTTTTAGCTCTTTCTCCCAGAACTCAACAAGATTCAGAAAGCAGCCACCCTAAAATTGGAGTTCAAATATGTTGAAAGCCGTTTGCATGTCTGTCCTATATAGGCTGGTAATTTCCTCCCTTAATCTGTAATTTCAGTTTCTATATATTTTTAAAAACATTTATTTATTTATTTTCAAGCAGAGAAATACAGAGAGAGAGAGAGAGAGAGAGAGAGAGAGAACACCAGGGTCACCACCTTGTGGGTCTGGCATATGTGGGTACTGGGGAATTGAACCCCGGGGCCTTAGGCACCAGAGGCAAGTGTCTTAACTGCTGGGCCATCTCTCCAGCCCTCAGTTTCTATATTTTGACCTGTACTTTTTAGCTGTATTAAACTGATGTATAATCATTATTATCAATATCCCTGACGTTCACTCTAAACACCACTAAAATTGCTACCAGATTGCTACTTCCTGGAAAGCTTTACAAATGGGTTATGAAAAGTAGAACAGAACTTTGCTTGAAGGCAAGAAGTTAAAGTTAGAATGTTTACCTGCATTGGTGGTTTAGAAAAGCAACTACAAATCAAGCTCTTTAAAATTAATTGAATCAGATCATGATTCAAAAAAAGGTTGTATTTAAGATACATTTTATTATTAAGTATTTTGTAGGAGACACTGCCCTGATTTTTTTTTAAAAGTGTTTAGAATTAATTCATAGACTTTTTTTCCCTTTGGTTTTTTGAGGTAGGGTTTCACTCTAGCCCAGGCTGACCTAGAATTCACTCTGTAGTCCCAGGCTGGCCTCCAACTCATGGTAATCCTCCTGCCTCTGCCTCCCAAGTGCTGGGATTAAAGGCATGCGCCACCACGCCACGCCTGGCTTTTTCCCCCCCTTTCTAAGGGAATCTACACATGCATTAAATATTTGTTCTTTGGGATCATGTGACTGGATGACTGAATGAGGTAGGCGATGCAGATACTAGAGTTGATAAAAGCCCAGCAACAGACGCAGTGGCTCTCTTGCTGAGCCTGACATAAGCCTCTTTCAGCTTCATTCACTGAGTCCTATAGTAACCCTTAAGGTGGGCGGTATTGTCCCTGTTTATACACTGGAGTTCTCAGGGTTACAGGGCTTAAGCAATACCCAATAAGAGGAGCTGTACCAAACCTGCCATCCGTCTTTGTAATTAGAGAAACTATTTTTTCTGTCTCCACTCCTGTTGCATTTAACTGCAGGCAAAAAGCACTGACCAAAAGCAGCCTGTAGGAGGAAAGCCTTTGTTTTGGCTTAAAGACTGGAGAAGAAACTCCCTGATGGCAGGGGGAAATGATGGCATCGAGCAGAGGCTGGACATCACCTCTATCATAGAAGGTGGCAAACCGCGACAGGAGGGAGAGTCCAACACTTCAAGGAAGCTGGTTATAATCCCCATAAACCAGCCTCCAACAATGCCCTGCTCCAGGAGGCTCCAGTTCCTAAATTGCCACCAGCTGGGGATCAAGCATTCAGAACACACATGTTTATAAGGGACACTTGAGTCAAACCACCACAACCCCCCATGAATTATTTTTTTTTATTTTTCATATTTTTAAGAATTATTTTTTAAAATGCTGTTTCAGCAACCAAGTGCTAGGGATGTAACTCAGTGATAGAGCACTTGTCTGGTATGTGCAAGGCCGTGAGTTCAATTCTCAGCACTGGAAAAAAAAATCAGCAACCATGTAAAACCAATTATATCTCCAAATTCTAGAATAATGCACAAATTCCTATAGAAATACAGAGGTGGGGCGTGGTGCAAGCCTTTAATCCGAGCACATGGGAGGCAGAAATGGGAAGACTGCTGTGAGTTTGAGGTCACCCCAAGGCTACATGGTGAATTCCAGGTCAGCCTGGGCTAGAGCAAGACCCTCCCTCAAAAAAACCAAACAAAACAAGGAAGGAAGAAAAGGAAGAAGGAGGGAGGAAGGAAGGAAGGAGGGAGGGAGGGAGGGAGGGAGGCAATAAGGAGGGAGGAAGGAAGGAAGGAAAAAAGGAGGAAGGAAGGGAGGAAGACAGAACCAAGACCAAGCATAGCAACATGCAGTTGTAATTTCCATCTCGTTGGAGCTGGAAGCAGGAGGGTGGAGGAGAGCACCAGGCCAGCCTGTGCTCATAGCAAGACCATCTCTCAGAAATAAGTGAATAAATAAATAAGTGAGCAAAGAAAATTTTAGAATGAATTATGTAACTAAGAAATCTGATGCTTTAAAAATAAAGAAA
>PVHP010055472.1:0-10111 GCA_004024765.1 Zapus hudsonius | reverse complement strand
ACTTGTCATTACTGTATATGACTCACATTGTGAGAGGTATTAAATACTCATCTAGGGCTGGAGAGATGGCTCAGCGGTTAAGGCACTTGCCTCCAGTGCCTAAGGCCCTGGGTTCAATTCCCCAGGACCCACATAAGCCAGACCCACAAGGTGGTGGCCCTGGTTCTCTCTCTGTCTCTGTCTCTCTGTCTGTATTTCTGCTTGAAAATGAATAAATAAAATATTTTTTCTTCCAGGGACCTGCGTTAACAAAGGGAATTATTAGAAGAAATGAGACCTGCACTACAGTAGAGTTCTTCCAGAAAGAATAGTAAAAGGAGTTAGAAACTGCTTTTCTCTCTTTTCTTTTTGTAATGCAAAATGATGCCAGAAAATAAATGATAAAATAATTTCAAAGTCAAGTGCCTATTGATGGGTTCTTGCTTATGAAAAATTTAGGCATTGGAAATTCAGGATCTGTTTTTACACAATTTCTTCAAAAATGAGTGGGTTAGACAGCCAGAAAAACTAAATAAAACTCCAAATACCTTACAGGAAAAAAAAATTACTAAACTAAATAGCTTTCATACCAACTGTTGCAGTTTCGTTCTTGTGGCGAGAACAAAGCTCTCAACCAAAAGCAATTCATGGAAGAAAAGAGTTCATTTCTGCTTGTAGTCTCAAAGGGAAGTCTCATCATGACAGGGCAGGGCAGAGGCTGGGTGTTGCGGTCAGCTTTCTAGTTGCTGCGCAGAAAGAACCCAAGCAAAAGCGGCTTATGGAGGAATGGGTTTATTTGGCTTATGGACTTGAGGGGAGACTCCATCGTGGCAGGGAAAATGATGGCATGAGCAGAGGGGTGGACATCACCTCCGCCACAGCACTGCAAACAGTGGCAGGAAGGCGTGCCAAACACTGGCAAGGGGAAGCTGGTTTATAACCCTATAAGCCCGCCCCTGACAACACAGCTCCAGTGAGGTTGTAAAATCCAAATTGCCATCAGCTGAGGATCGATTACCCAGAACACATTCATTTGTTTGTGGGGGACACCTGGATCAAACCATGACACTGGGCATCACATCTTGTCCCATCAGCTGGGAGGTATCAGCAAGGATGAGCTAGCTAGCTAACACCCTGTAGGACTGGAATAATAAACCCAAGGTCCATCCCCACTGACACACCTCCTCCAGCAAGGCTCCACCTCTCATAGGCTCCATCAGTTGGGGATTAAGTATGAGCCACTTGAGGCCTTGGGGGACATTTCCCATCTAACTACTACACTGAGTGTGTAAATGTGTAACTATTGTTGTTCTTACCAACTAAGAACTCAGTGGGCATATTTTATCAAAAATGTTTGTGCTTTACTGCAAACATACATACAAAGCGCTATTGTATAGATTAAGATGCTCATGAATTTCATATCAAATATGAACATATATACTTATACTTATATATACTTATAAGTATACTTATATACTTATATATATGTATGTTCATACAGATATAGTTAAGTGTTAAGTTTACAATTCCTTTTAGATGTATAGTATAGGTATATTGTGGTGGTTTGAATGTATGGCTCCATAGACTCAAACTTGAGTCTTGAGTATCCAGTGAGCAGAGCCCAACTAGAGAAGGGCAGAGCTTAGAGTCCACATTAAAGGTGTGTTTGGGAGTGGGTCTTAAATCCCACCCTAAGGTATGAGGAGAGAAGTTGGAGCTCTGGTTATTTTGTGATGATATCTCTCCGCTATGATCTATGGAAGTGAGCTAACTTCTTCCCCCATTGATGGTGTTTCCTCTGAAATTTGTAAACCTGCAATAAACCCTTCCTCCCATAAACTGTGCCTGGTTAGATGCTTGCTACAGCAATGAGGAGCTGACTACAACATCTATTTTCTTTCTTTCATGACAAATTTAGTTGGAAGTCAATAGGGATATAACCTATTAGGAGCCTGGAGCCTATATCAGCTCAACTCAGCCAAATGGCAGGCATCCTGTTGCTGGCGAGTGTGGGAAGACATCATGGTGCCTTCACGTCAGAGAGTCTGAGGGAAGTTTATTATTCAGTGTTATCGTGGCAGTAACTGCCTGATACATGGTATCTGCAGAGATTTTTGTTTGTTTGTTTGTTTGTTTGTTTGTTTGTAAGTAGGGTCTCACTCTAGCCCAGGCTGAGTTTGAATTCAATATGTAGTCTCACGGTGGCCTTGAACTCATGCAATCCTCCTTCCTCTGCCTCCCAAGTGCTGGGATTAGAGGCATGCATCACCATGCCTGGTTTACAGAGATTTTTTTTCATACGTAAGTATGAAGACTCCCCAAAATATTTCTTTCCACAAATCAAATTTGCTATGTAATTTGGATATTTAGAAGCTTTAACTAAGACAGTCTTTCCTCTGCATGGAAAGACCTGGTTTGATAAAGGTCTGCTGGGAGTGACTTCTAGATGCCTTACTTTCTGCCTCCAACAGATCCAAACACTGACCCTCAATTGTGCTGCTGGGATTTGGGGATTTGATACACAGAGAAATCCCGAGAAGCCAAGAGTGAATTATATGTGAAGCTAGAAGTTTTCAGAAATACCGGTGTTGCTTTTTAACATTTCTTCTCTTGGGTTTGAAAAAACATTTCACTCATAAGCTGTCTAATTTTCCAAGCAGGAAAAAAAAATCCTATCACAAAGAAGTGAGTGTGAGGAGAAGTGAGTTCCAATCTGCCTGCTGCTTTTCAGCTAGGCTTGGATGAGTTTATGTCAAAACACTTCAGCAAAGAAATACAAATAGAGACTAATGTTTGACTTCTTTTGTTGTTTTGAAGTGGAGCCAGCAAAAGTATTTATATATAAATCCACTTGTTAAATGCATTACCCTCTCCATGTGACTTATATGTTTAAGGCTTAAAGAACATTCAGGCTGATTGACAGAAACTACTGCTCTTACCATGTCAAAATGTACGAGTATGCTTCTGGGAAAACTTTGAAATTGATTCTTTTCATGGCGTGGTATTTATCTTCTCATTAAGGACTACCACATTAGCAAGGAATATTTATTTGTCCTACTATGTGTGTTGCAAAGCAGAAGCCTGCAATATATTCATCTTCATCCTTCCTTTTATAAACTTGAGCTCAAAATGTAGTCCTAAAATATCTACTTAGACATCGCCCAAGGGCAAAAATAGAATCTTTGCTGTTTTAACTTGAACATAACATTGGCATAAAAGACAGCCCTGTCATTTGATGTTCAGTCTTCCTCTCTTCCAACGGTCATACCTACAAAACCCTGTTTTCTTCTCCTTAATTCTGCAAGGAAGGAAGACATGATGCTTTTGGATCTATGCTTTCGGTGAGTCTCTGCACATGGAGCTGCAGGAAAGAGCTGTCCATTAAATGTCTTGGAGACTCTGTAGAAGCGTCACGGCTCCATTTATCAAAAGATGCATTCTCTTCTTTTGGTGAACTTTAGTGCCTTGTTTAAATTTTTATTGCATTCCCACATAGTGTTATGCATAAGTATATAAGAAATGCCATAACAGATTAGGTCAATGGTCCATCTTAGCGCCTCTCAGGGCCGTCGTATAGGGAGCGGAGATTGTCTTTCCAGGCGTTAGTCTGAGAACATTAGGTATGCCCTTAATATTCCATTACAGAACTGGCATCTGAGAGTTTTCTTAAAACCTTCTAAAACTTATTTATTATTTTACCTTTTGTTATGTTTGGGGGATTATAAAATCACTCTATGATTTGTATTTTTAAAATTGCCTCCTTGAAGTTCAAGAGTGCGTTCTGGGCTGGGCAGATGGCTCAGCGGTTAAGGCCTTGCCTGCAAAGCCTAATGACTCCGGTTCAATTCCCCAGTACCTACATAAAACCAGATGCACGAATGGCATATGAATCTGGAGTTTGCATGCTATGGTTAGAGGCCCTGATTTGCACCCCCCCCCCTTTGCTTGCAAATAAGAGGAAAAAAACCCAAAAAACTTTAAAACAGATTTCCTAAGGTCTAGCATTTTGAAATTTGATAAGAATTTCCCTATTTGTGAAATTCACATCTTCATCACTTCCCAAAATTCAGTTACATAGCGAGGTGCTTCAAAATTGCTTTTAAATGTTCTCTAAACCCTGATAACCTTAACCCTTTGTGGAATTTCCTCCCATTGTGCCTGGGACCTGTGTGTTTGGTTTTGAGGCAGGGCTGGAGCCATGGCTCTGCAGGGAAGGCGCTTGCCTGCTGTTGCGGTCAGCTTCTAGTTGCTGCGCAGAAAGAACCCAAACAAAAGCAGCTTGTGGAGGAAAGGGTTTATTAGGCTTACGGACTCGAGGGGAGACTCCATTCTGGCAGGGAAAACGATGGCATGAGCAGAGGGTGGACATCACCTCTGCCACAGCACTGCAAACAGCGGCAGGAAGGTGTGCCAAACACTGGCAAGGGGAAGCTGGCTTATAACCCCCATAAGTCCGCCCCCAACAACACAGCTTCATCGAGGTTGTAAAACCCAAACTGCCATCCGCTGAGGATCGATCAATCAGAACACATTCATTTGTTTGTGGGGGACACCTGGATCAAACCATGACACCTGCTAACCCCGGGTTCCATTCCCCAGTACCCACATATTCCCAAAGTGATGTATGCATCTGGAGTTTGTTTGCAGTGGCTGGATGCCCTGGCATGCCTCTCTGTCAGTCTCTCCTCTCTCTCTCTCTGCTTGCAAGTAAATAAATACAAATAAAAAGAAAAACATAAAACAAAGCAAAGGTGATGAACAGCAAATAGAAAGACAGGTTATAAAAGGCCATGGCTTTTCATCGCATTTGTATTTCTCGGTTTCTCCGTCTTTCATGTTGTGAACCACCTTAGAGAGGAGCTGGCATGAGAGGCAGGCAGCCTCTGGTCTATGGCCATCAAGGAGCTGCTCATAGGATCCTGCTGAGCCAAGACCCTGATCCCTGTTGAGCCCTCAGGTGAGGCAACAGACCCAGCTGAGCCCTTGGTTACCACCAACTGGAGACCATGAAGTAAAGCTGGGAATTCAGGGATCAGCCACATAACTAACTAGGGACTGCGTACCTGTTGCGGTCAGCTTTCTAGTTGCTGCGCAGAAAGAACCCAAGCAAAAGCAGCTTGTGGAGGAATGGGTTTATTTTGCTTACAGACTTGAAGGGAGACTCCTTCCTGGCAGGGAAGACGATGGCATGAGCAGAGGGTGGGCATCACCTCCGCCACAGCACTGCAAACAGCGGCAGGAAGGTGTGCCAAACTCTGGCAAGGGGAAGCTGGCTTATAACCCCAAAAGCCCGCCCCCAACAACACATCTTCATCGCGGTTGTAAAACCCAAACTGCCATCAGCTGAGGATCGATCTATCAGAACACATTCAATTGTTTGTGGGGGACACCTGGAGCAAACCATGACAGTACCCCACTTTACCTTGACATTCTCTTTAAGATGCTTTTACTGTTTGTCACAGTCAGCCACACGCCGCTGGGATGAATCTCCAAACCAGGCACAGTTTTATGGGAGGAAAGGATTTATTCAAGCTACAGATCCAGGGGAAGTCCCATAAAAGTGAAAGAGGCTGGTCCTCTTTCACAGGTCCGAGCAGAGAGAAAAACCCATCACCTACACCACATACACAGAACAGCAAACAGGCAGGAGGGCAAGGAGAGAATCTCTTCCCCTTTATATAGCCTTAGGTTGGGGTCTTGCAGCCCTACCCCAGACTTAATGGCTTCCTGAGTCTCTGGAATTTCCTTCCTGCACTGTCCACACAGGAAAGGATGTTTAGTTCTAGCTTCTTTGAGCTTCCTTACATCCTGCCCCTTACTGAGAGGCTGCCTTCCTGTGAACATCCTCAGAGACCCACCCAAGATTACTAGAAAGGTCAAGTTGACAACAAAACTTAACCATCACACTATTAGACTCCAATATTTGTTATATTGCTACCCCCTCCCAAATACTTTAATCTTGGCAATTCTGAAGTGCATCCTGTCAGATTATTAATTTGATTTTAAAAGGATTCAGAATGATTCTTGCTGATTTTAATGTGATGAATGTATCCTTGTTACTTTTGTGTAATAGATCACCTTTGGGAAGTCTCATGAAACAATGCGTTTATTTTTTTATGAAAGTTTTTTAAAAAATATTTTATTTATTCATTTTCAAGCAGAGGTACAGAGAGAGAGAGAGAGAGAGAGAGAGAGAGAGAGAATGGGCATACCAGGGCCTCCAGCCACTGCAAACAAATTCCAGATGCATGGGCCAGTTTGTGCATCTGGCTTTACGTGGGTGCTGGGGAATCGAACCGGGATTGTTAGTCTTTGCAGACAAACACTTTAACTGCTGAGCCATCTCTGATCCAGCTGCTATTTTAGTGAGTTTGTTAAGTTCTTGGTTCTATGGGTTGGCAGTCTGGGCTCAGTTGGGCCATTGTAATCTTGGCTGTGTTTCTTTATCCATCTGTCATGATCACTCATGACAGATCTGGGATGGACGTGTTCACATGTCTAAGCCTCTGCCGGGATTAATCAATGGACTCCATTGTATGAGGATGAAATAGCAGGCTAGCCCAGGCTTGCCCACACAGAGAAAACAGGGACCTCCAAGCACAAACAGAAGCCAGGGCTCTTCAGTCCTGGGAGGAGAACTGAACCATATTACACTCTTTCTTCATTTCATTGACCAAAGCAAGTCACAAGGCCAGCCTAGATTCATGGGGAGGAGAACTGGATTAAACCTGTTGATGAGAAGACATGAAAGTCAGCCAGATGTGGAGGTGCACACCTTTAATCCCAGCACTTGGGAGGCAGAGGTAGGAGGATTGCCGTGAGTTCAAGGCCACCCTGAGACTACAGAGTGCATTCCAGGTCAGCCTTGGCTAGAGCGAGATACTATTTCAAAAAACCAAAATAAGAAAAAAAAGAATGTTAACTGCAAAGAGTAGAGAGGCAGTTAATGAGGAATTGTGGCTGTTCTTTCAATATACTGGTGTGGCAGTCAGCTTGCTCGTTGCTGCACAAAGAACCTGACCAAAGAGAGCTGATGGGAGAAAAGGGTTTATTTCATCTTACAGACTCGAGGGGAAGCTCCATGATGGCAGGGAAAACGACGGCATGAGCAGAGGCTGGACATCACCTCCCAGCCAATATCAGGTGGACACCAGCAGCAGGAGAGTGTGCCCAACCCTGGCAAGGGGAAGCTGGCTGGAACCCCAGAAGCCCGCCCCCAACAACACACCTCCAACCAGGTTCCGATTCCCAAACTGCCACCAGCTGGGGACCAGCATTCAGAACACGAGTCTATGGGGGACATGTGGATCAGACCAGCACACTAGGAGACACAATTTATTCTCCTCCCATCACCCAATACAGATATTGAAACATGGAGCTATACCAATGGTTATCAACTATGGCCCAGGTTCAATTCCCAAGCACATTTTGTAGCTTTACCATCTATGGGATTCTTAGTACAGTAAGTGTGTTAAAAGGTGCTACCCCCATTATCATTGTGAACTTTTCTTTTTTTTTTTAATTTGTAATATTTTTTTGTGGTAGGGTCTTGTTCCAGTCCAGGCTGACCTGGAATTCACTATGTAGTCTCAGGCTGGCCTCAAACTCACAGCGATCCTCCTGCCTCTGCCTCCTGAGTGCTGGGTTTAAAGGTGTTCAAGTCCCCATGCCCAGCTCACTGTGAACATCTAACAACTTAATAAAATGAGTATTTTAGGTCTATCAAACACTAAATGTTATTGGTGTTCGCTCTTGGGATAACGTTGCCTTGTAACAATTATTTTCCTTCAAGGCTTAGACTCCCTGAGAGAGGAGGTATTTAATCCTTCCTTGGAAAGTATGGAACCTATACTACATGTTAGGAACAGGACCTGGGACATCAGTGATCCCAGGGGACATCTCTGTTCTTCCCAGCGCCATGCACTTTCTTTGCCCTAATATCTACCTTCCTGGAACTTGAACCTTGGGCCTTATTTGAATTTCTTGCTGTTTTTGTAGCTTTTTACAACTATGGGATATTTTCAAACATTTTTGGTGATCTCAACTCTATCAGGTAGATAGCCTGTGTGTCTCTCTGCACTATGGCAAGGTGAATAAGGCTCTCACTTGTGTTTCTGTATTTTTTAAGGACTGTTGTTTGGTTTCCTTTGTTTCTGAATACATTTAGGGGGAATCTCACATTCATTTAGCCAAACAGTGGAATTAGCTGTCTTTTTTTTTCTGCCATGAACCTGAGGGTGGCAAGTGCCCTAAGGTGCTGGAATGAATTTTCAGTCATTATAGGTAGACAGCAGACTTTCGTGGAGTCTCAGGTTTTTTTTTAACCAACTGGGAATTATACTGCCTACCCAACTTGCCTTGGACCATAGTGAAAAACAAATTCTTGAATAGAATCAAAAGAAATTATAAAATATCCCAACAGTACCTGTCACGGAAGTGGTATTAACATTTATTCAGGGGGCAAGAGTAGTTAGACAGGTGAAGGTTAGAAGTTGCCAAAGAGGTTGCTGGAGAGATGGCTTAGTGGCTAAGGCACTTGCCTGCAAAGCCCAAGGACCCGTGTTCGATTCCCCAGTGCCCACATCAAGCCAGATGCACAAAGGGGGCTCATGAATTTGGAGTCCTTTCACAGTGGTTGGTGTCAGTTTCTCTCTCTCTCTTTATCTATTTCTCTTTGCTTGCAAGTAAATAAATAAAAATATTTTTTAAGAAAGAAATTGTCAAAGAGCCAAAGGATCTTGGATTTGGCCTAAAGATTTTTGAAGGACAAACATAAATTTTTGCTGGATATTACGGCTTCATTCCATCTTTCTCAACTCTTTTTTTTCTTCTGCTTCTTGAATCTAAATCAAGTCTGAACACAAAAGGTTTTCTGTGATGTGAAGTTACTACTGTAGTAACTATAAAATGCTGCATGCTCTTCAGTTCAATAACTACACTGTATTCTGCTTCACTCTTATTTAACTGTTAGGTGATAGAAGCCTATTGGCATGAGTGAGTTATCTCCTCTTGCAGTTTGGTTATATACCTGGTCTATTTTGTAAACAGAATTTCCACTACAAATGAATCACGTTCCCTTAGAACTTACTGATGAGGTTGAAGCTTTCCTAAATTTCTTTTCTGAGCCAGGATTTGTTATCTTGATCAAAAGTTGGCCAAAGGCAGTTCGTGATAACTCAAAAGGTACCAATGGCGTGGGTATTACAAAAGCTTTCCTTAGAGGCACACGTGCCCTGGTTTTTTGGTCTTTGTCCGCAATTCACCAGCAGTCACAAAGAAATCGCAATTCTGTGCTATGGTTCCTCATATATATATAGCCTTGGCATTTGCCAGCAAAGCTTTACTTCATTTAGAAATGGCTTCTCCTGACAGACAGTCTGGAACAAAGTGTGTGTACACGTATACAATGAGTCGAGAGTTGGAATGAGAAAACGTGAGACCCCTGAGCAGTAAGATAAAAATGTGATGTGCTCTGCTTGGCAGAGGTGATGTTGAAAGGCTTCTGAATTCCAGCCCATGACACAAGTCAGGTGGGATGTTATTAGCATTCTCTTCCCAGTATAACCACAGAATGAGGGAAAGACATGGGTTGAGTGGAGGAATTTCTGTCTGCTGCTTGCCATGTCCTCAGCAGTTTTTAAAAAGGTTTTATTTTCTGATTATGAGAATAATACATGCTCATAAGAAAAAACAATCCCAAAATAGAGAACGTCAGTCATGAGAACAAAGTAGGAAGAAAGAATCAAGCTTGTTTGTGGGTTCACTGTACTTAATTATCCAAGGAAAATAAAGTCCATTTATGGGGAGTAAGGTAAAATGACTTTTATGACCCTCCCAAAAAGAAACAAAAGAATTCTTTCCGTCTTATATTTGCACTAATGTTCCAAACTAATCATCATATATGGTACACTAAACTTCATGTTTCTATGGTGTTTCCACCTGTATTGGGGTTCTCTAGAGGCACAGAACCAACAGAATGAATTGTAGAAAAAGGGGGGATTTATTGGATTAGCTCACGGTAGTCCCACAAAAGCAGTCTGCAAGCCCGAGAGTCAGGGAACCTGTAGCCGCTCAGTCCACGTGGCTGGAGGCCTCAGCAGTCCCAATCCAGCCCTGAGGGCCTGAATGCTTC
>PVHP010055471.1:0-10138 GCA_004024765.1 Zapus hudsonius | reverse complement strand
CATCTACCCGCAAGACGCCACATCTTGATGCAGAAAATTTTGTACAACTATATTTATAGCAGCTCAATTCATAATAGCCAAGAACTGGAATCAACCCAAATGCCCATCCATGGAGGAATGGACAGCGAAACTGTGGTATATTTATACGATGGAACTCTACTCAGCTGAAAGGAAAAATGACATATCGAAATTTAGGAAAGAACGGTCTGACTTTCTGAGTTTTTTTAAATTACATTTTCAATCTCAGTGGTTGTGATAGGTTTATATAGGAGCTTTCTCTGCTCTGGGTTTAATTTTTGTAGATGATAGGTATCACAGAATTCATCCATTTCTTCCAGGTTCCCCAAATTTGTGGAATAGAAGTTCCATATATATGATCTGATGATTCTTCCAATTTCATTGGTGTCTCTTTTGATCTATCCCTTTTCATTTATGATTTTGTTGATATGCAAATTCTCTGTATTTTCACTTGATTATATTGGCCAGGTGTTTTTCCATCTTGTTTATTATTTATTTATTGAAGTAGGGTCTTCCTCTAGCTAAGGCTTACCTGGAATTCACTATTTAGCCTCAGTGTGACCTTGAACTCATGGTGATCTTCCTATCTCTGCCTCCCAAGTGCTGGGAATAAAGGTTTGCACCAACACACCTGGCTAAAATGTTTAGCCCTGGTTGTCTTTGAACTCCTGATCCTCCTGTCTCCACTTCTTCAGAAATATCCTACTGGAGTGTGCATGTTATTTGAAGGTGGACATGAGGTTTACTATTACATATATATTCATGTTGGTTTCACAATATACTCAGTATATATTTTTATTTGAGATAGAATGAGGAAGTGCTGATGAAGTTTTTGAAGTGTTTTAGCCACCATTCACCAGTCACTGCCGCAAACTATCACGCTTAATTGCCATAAAAAAATGTATTGGATCTTCTTGTTTGCACTAACAGAAATCTTTTGATGGAGATAGTTTTGTTAAATCTATAGGAATTATAGGAGATGTTGATCTTATTGAGTTCTAAAACCTCAAGAATACCAGGCACCCTAGAATGATATGGAAGGGAATGGAGAAAATTAGACCTGGGGATGATATAGGAAACACAGTAAGAGAGAACTAGAGCTTGAGAAAATGAACAGTGAACTTTATGATTTTGATAGAGGAGATGCAGTATATATGATTCTTTAGATCGAATAATATATATTCCAGGTTAGAGTTAAAAAATTGAGAATTCTTAAAACATTGTTGTGGCTGGAATATAAAATATCTATAGGCTCATGTGTTTGCACACTTGGTCCCCAGCTGGTGGTGCTGACTGGGAAGGAAGTTTTTGAAAACTTTAGGAGATTAAGCTTTATTGGAAGAAATGGGTCACTGGCTTCAGATTTTATAGCTCTGTCCCACATTCTGTTTCATCCTCTGCTTCTTAACAATAGCTACAATGTGAGGAGCTGGCTTGCCGTCCTTTCACCATCATAATGGACTATGTCCCCTCAAAAATGAGCTGAAATGAAAATTTCCTTTTTTAACTTGTTTCTAATCATGAACTTGGTCACAACAATGAGTAATGTAATGGATACAGGTATTATAGGAAACTTGTAAAGAGAATGGGGAAGAACTATTGGAGTATGCATTTGTTTTCTGATGTACAGAAATTAATTCTTAATATTAGCATAGGCTACATTGGAGAGTCTGATGAATGTCTCTAGAGTCTACAAACATTTTCTAAAATGAGTAAGGAGATATCTAAATGAATGACAATAATATTCTCTACCATACTTTTTTTTGTAGACAGCCCAGGGCTTTGGAAAAGAGCATGTTTTGTGTTTCTCAATAAAAAAGACACACAGGGACAATAATGACCAATAGGATTAAAGAGGAATCCATAGAGACTGGCAAAGTGCCATGTGAAGTAGACTAGGAAGGGTCATTTGACATCAATAATGACTGAGGCTGTCCTAGGTTTATTCATTGCTTTCCCCCAGCAAATATCTGCCCTTCTTGTCTAACAATAAGAAATGAGAGGTCAGTAGAATAACTTGTTATGTCCTGTCCTTGCTTTTCTATTTGATACTTGCTGAGATTGTAGGAGCTAAGTAGATGATTCAGTAGGTTACGTGCTTACAGAACAAGTATGAGAATCTGAGTGCATATCCCCCAAAACTGTTTAAAAATCAGTATGGTGGGGCATCCCTGTATTCCCAGAAATGGGGAGACAGTAAGAAGCAATCTTGGGGCTCACTAGCTAGGTAGTAGAGCCAAATTAATTAGCTCTACGTTAACCAAGAGATTCTGTCTCATAAAATAGTTTGAGGATAAAGACTGAGGAAGATAAAATATGTTGATCTCTGACCTTAAAATCAACAAGCACACATTTGTATGAGTACTTGGACACACATGTGTGCACACACAAACACGCATAGTCACACAAGCAAATCATCCACACATGCACATGTGTTCTAATGCACAAAATTGATTTTTAAACCCAATAATTGGTTGCCAACTGAAAATTAAAAACATTCAACTAGTCCAAAAATTTCATTAATTTATTCCTTTTTTCATATGTATTTATCAATTGTTTTCTTAATTAAAATTGATTATTTTTGATCTATATGAAGACAACTAGACATATGTTGACACATTTCTAAATATAAAACGCAGAAAGGTCGTCGTCTGTTTCTTACATTTCCTATCTGTATGGAAGCAAAGAGGTCAAAAGGAAAAAAAGCAATGATTGGGTTAGCAATATCAGTCTGACATGTGGCACCTTTTAGTTTTTAGACTTTTAAAAAATGTTTCATCTTGTTTGGTTATCAATTTCCTCAACTATAGTATGAACACGCTGATTATAATGAATTTATTGACCTATTTCAGATAGACTCTGAATTATGTCATTCCTTTTAAGAAATTGTTATTTCGAAGATGAGAAATAACATGACTGATTAGTCTATGCAATCTTTTGTGACATTCATTTGTTTATAGAACATAGTATATTTTATATCCGCATTGAGTTCAGTAATGTTCCAGATTGGTGAGGGGCACAGAAAATGTAACAAGCTGATAGGCTGGCAGAAATATCAGCTTCTGTCTTTCTAGAACTCTGCTATGTAAATCCAAGTTGGAAAGAGTTCTAAATTGAGATCAAGTCTAAAGTACAAGGTCCCTGTCTTTGACTGTTACTTTCCCTAGCGCTATAAACAAAATCAAAAAGCAAAAAGAGGTTCAACAGGAATAGGGGATGGACAGGAGAAAGTAATGGGGATTAAAGTGATCATAATACATTATATACATGTATAAAATGTCAATAAAATAAAAAGCATAAATAAATAAAAATAAAGTCATATCACAATACCAAACTCAGAAAAGGACTCTGAAATTACTTGAAAGTGCATAACCATGTGTCAAAACTTTATCCAAACTTAGCAGAGAAATACAGAGTAAAGCCTCAGCATGGAATGGATTTAACTAACAGATTCAGGGAAATTCAGAAACCCACACCCTAAGTGGAAAGGGACTTGTTCTTCAACATTTTTTATATACAGTGTTAATGAAATCATCCATAACTTTATGTGGGAACTGATAGGTAATTTTTTGTTCAGAATCTTGACTGTTTGGGAGGATACTTTTAATAGAACAAATGTTCCCCTTTGGCCTTAGTCCATAACAAGTAGTTAACTTTAATAATATGTGTAAAGACACGATCTTGGTTGCCATGAGGTCCCCTAGGTTTCTTCAAAAAGCTAAACATTTCATGATGTCAGTAAACAATGTCCAAATGAATCCTGTCTCAGCTTTGAAATAATAAAAAAATTGATCTGTTATACGCTATTGGAGTACAGCTTCTTATCAAAGCAGCAAGCATGTAAGAGGGCCTGCTGGGGGCAGGCTCTGAGCACTGATGGATTTTTTTTTTTATACCACCTTTGTAATTCCTGGGACTCTTTTTTTAGAAATGATCATTACCAAGGCTTTGTAGTTAACATGAGACATGAGATACTACTCGGAATCAGCAAGCATGCTGATTTAATTAGAAGTCAGGGATTTTCAGTAAAGATTCTGACACTTTCTATTAGGATTAAAAATCAAATCATTTTATTTATTTACAACAAGATAGAGTTTTTAATAATAGTTGGAAATATTTTTAACTTTTTGATTACTCATTCTAAAGGAAACAAGTATATGTCAGCAGGAAGAAAAACCTCTGTGAGAAACAAACCCATAAATTTCACTGTAAGCTGCATGATTTAACATGTTAAGCTGTCTGAATTAACCAGTTATTTTAACACAATTTACATATGAATTTATGATTTATATATGTGTATATGCCCCTTGTTTCTGACAGCTGGAGATCTCAGAACTCACATTTTCATAATATCACTCTGTTGTTCCAGGCCATCCCCTTTTCTGCTGGACGTGGACTGAGATGCCTGTCATTTCTTTATCCCACTGGACAAAATAGGCCTCTGGTGCTGTAGCCCTGGGGTTGTTGGGCTTTGGGGCCTCATATCCTCCATACTTTCTATTATCAACCTCATATGGCCCTGGCTACAACTCAAGCCATTGTGGTTCAGGATGAGGTGGGTCTTTACTTAATGAGATGGGATCTTAGATCGCCTCATATGTACTAGTCCCATTCTAATTCTCCTCCTTGATTAAAGTTAAAATCCAGAGATTTCAGGGTAAAGGAAAGAGGTTTGTAAAAGATGAAATTGGGAAAGATTCTAATGCCTGAGCTTTTGTTCATGTCTTTTCCATTGCCTGAATCTCTCTTCACTATCTGTCCTGAGTCTCCCTAAGGGCCTCTCTCTGGTTCTTTCCTCTTTACCTTCTTAGTTTCCTCTCCAGGAATTAAAACTGAATTACATTTTGGCAGTAATAATATAGATTTTGGGTTTTTTTATCATTGAGTTGTTTGTGACACATTGTTTTACTCCTTCAAATTATGAATTATAATTTTCAAGACATTACATCATATTCTAATAGTCTGTCCTCCTCTTTCTGCATCACAGGCTTTTTGATGCTCCTTTCCCCTCCATCACAGCTATCTCACCAACTTCCCTCATGATTTAGCCTGTGCTCCACACATTCATATTTCTGCCTACACTTTGATTTCAGGGCTCTGTTTGTTAGCTGGTTCTTACCCCTTCTGTGCCAATCCAGACTGATGCTTTAAATACTGTAGAGTGTTTCTTTGCCCATAGCTGTGGCTCATGCCCACAGTGCAAAGCAAGACTTCCAAGTCAGAAAATTAAGGATTGATTTGCTCACAGAATTAAAAAAGGATTTTATGAACTGAAAACCAAAGATAATCAACATCTGGCTTTTCAAATGTTAGAAAATTGTTGGAATATACAGTTCTGAATAGCATGAAGCAAAACATATAAATCATATTTTATTTCTGCTAATTCATCTCCCTGGGTTCTTTATTCAATCCCCTTTATTTCTTTGTGGAACCTAGCCCAAAGTATCATCTTCATATTCTTCTGTTTTCTATCTTTGTGTCTATTGAGATTTTTGAGATACATAATATGTTATAGTTGCTCATCAACATGGTATAATGGATGATATAAGAAGGCAAAGGTGAACGAGTAACAATGTTGCTAGGACTCTCCGGAAAAGGTTTGATCTCTTCAGCTGGTATCCAGGCTTTGGACACCGGCCGGACCCGAGTTCAGGCTCTCCCTCCCTCCCCAACCCCTGGGCTGGAGCAGACGGGGTTCACCAGCAGCTCTCTGCTCCCCTGTGGAGCAAAGAGCAGAGCCCTCCCCACCCACTAGCTCCTGCCATTATCCCCTCGCGGCAGATTCCAAGCTCTCTGCGGAGGTTTCATTACCAGACTGAGACCCAGGTACCGGATCATGGCCTATCCTCGGCTTTGGCTTCGGAGACCACAGCAGGGTTCCCCAGATGATCTCAGCTCTGCAGGAGTGCACGGAGCTGGCTGGGCCTAGTGCACCCAGGGCTCACGCCTTTGTCCCCTTGAGCGGGTTCCGGGTCCTTGGCTCCAATTGAGTGGCTTCCCCCGCGGGAGCAACCGGTCCTCAGAGGTGGTCCTCTCCACGATCTGAGAGGGGAGGGGTTGTATCTCCATGGAGGTTTGGTTGCCTGTCTGGAATACAGGCCCCGGGTCGGGGCCGCCCAGCCTCTCCTCAGCTTTGGGACAACTGCGGGGTTCCCGGCTGCTCTCGGCTCTGCAGGGGAGCCAGCAGCTGTGCCCTGTGCACCCCAGGCTCTGCCTTTGTCCCCTCGTGGCAGATTCCCGGTCCTTGGCACCACAGTGCATTAAAGGTAGAAGTTAACAATGGAACAGGATCCAGAAAATAAACAAAGTACTGGCGCCTGAATAATGTGCTCCTAAAAAATGATTGGGTCATCCAAGAAATAAAACAGGAAATTCAGAATTTACTAGTATTAAATGATGACGATAACACATCATACCAGAATTTATGGGACATAATGAAGGCAGTCCTGAGGGGAAAGTTCATTGCACTAAATGCCTTCATATCAAAGACAGAAAGGTCTCAAATCAATAGCCTAACCACCCACCTAAAAGCATTGGAACAGGTAGAAAAAGCTAACCTGAGGAGCTCAAGATGAAAGGAAATAAATAAAATCAGAGCTGAGATTAATGAATTGGAAATAAAGAAAACAATTGAAAAAATAGATAAATCAAAGAGTTGGTTCTTTGAAAAAGTTAATAAGATTGACAAACCTCTGGGAAATCTAATCAAACAAAGAAATGAGAAAACCCAAATCAACAAACTCAGAAAAGACAATGGTAAGATCACAACAGATCCAAAGACATTCGAAGAATCATAAGGTCATACTTCCAAAAACACTACTCCACAAAATTAGAGAACCTGGAAGAAATGGCCAGGTTTTTGGACACCTATCAACTGCCAAAGCTTAACCCAGAGCAGATAAAAGCACGAAATAGACATATCACACCCACAGAGATTGAAGATGTAATCAAAAACCTTCCCAAAAGGAAAAGCCCATGATCAGATGGTTTCTCAACTGAATTCTACCAACCCTTCATCACAGAGATGAAACCACTATTTCTGAAGCTTGTTAGAAGCATAGAAAAAGAGGAAAGGCTTCCAAACACCTTCTATGAAGCTTCCATTGCATTAATCCCCAAACCAGGCAAGGGTGCAACAAGAAAAGAGAACTATAGACCCATATCTCTGATGAACTTAGATGCAAATATCCTGAACAAAGTCCTAGCAAACTGGATATAACGCTACATCAAAAATATTATCCACCCTGACCAACTTGGCTTTATCCCAGAGATGCAGGTTCAACATAGGCAAGTCGATAAACGTGATACATCACATTAATTGGCTCAAACACAAAAACCACATGGTTATCTCAATAGATGCGGAGAAGGCTTTTGACAAAATTCAACACCTCTTCATGTTCAAAGCTCTCAAAAGAATAGGCATAGATGGCCAATTTCTCAATTTAATAAAGTCAATTTACAAATCTCCTAAAGCACAGATCATTCTCAATGGGGAACGACTCAAGGAATTCCCACTCAATTCAGGAACAAGACAAGGTTGCCCACTCTCACCACTCCTCTTTAACATAGTGCTTGAAGTTCTAGCCCAAGCGATAAGACAAGAGAAGGACATAAAAGGAATACAAATAGGAAAGGAAGAAATTAAACTATCCCTCTTTGCAGATGACATGATCCATTATATATCAGACCCAAAGAATAGTATCAATAACGTCTTGAAGATGATTAATGCCTTCAGCAATGTGGCAGGATACAAAATTAACACAAAAAAATCAGTAGCCTTCCTATACGCAGAAGGCAAGCAGACAGAAAAAGACATCAGAGAGTCTGTCCCATTTTCTATATTCTCTAAAAAAAAATCAAATACCTTGGAATATCACTAACCAAGGTTGTAAAGGACTTATATAAGGAAAATATTGAAACATTTAAGAAGGAAATAAAGGAAGATGTGAGAAGATGGAAATATATTGCATGCTCATGGATAGGGAGAATCAATATAGCAAAAATGGCAATCCTGCCAAAAGCGATCTACAGATTCAACGCTATTCTGATAAAAATCCCAACCTCTTTCTTCACAGACATAGAAAAAATAATCTCTAAATTTATTTAGAAAGGTAAAAGACCCCGGATAGCCAAAACCATTCTAAGTAACAAATCCTACTCAGGAGGCATCACCATGCCTGACTTCAAAACATATTACAAAGCCATAGTAATGAAAACAGCATAGTAATGGCATAAAAACAGAAAGAGAGATCAATGGAACAGAATTGAAGACCCAGCTTTAAATGGAAGTAACTTCAGTTATCTGTTCTTTGACGAGGGGGCCAACAATGTACGCTGGGCCAAAGATAGCATCTTCTACAAATGGTGCTGGAGGAATTGGATAAACACGTGTAAAAAAATGAAATTAGACCCATTCCTTTCACCGTGCATAAAATTCAACTCCAAATGTATCATAGATCTTAATATAAACCTGGTAACCTTGAATACCCTGGGAAAAAAATAGGAGGAACTCTGCATGAAATAGGAGTGGGAAAAAATTTCCTGAGCAAATCACCAGCAGCTTGGGAAATATGACAAACACTTAACCAATGGGGCCTGTTCAGGCTCAGAAGCTTTTGTACAGACAAACCACACTCAGAGCGAATAGACCCCTTCAAATTGGGAAATGATTTTCACCAGCCACAACTCTGACAGAGGACTAATTTCAAAAAACTACAGAGAACTCAAAAAAATTATTAACAAAAACCCATAATGCCCCCTCACAAAATGGGGCACTGATATCAACAGAAAATTCACGGAGGAGGAAACATAAATGGCCTTGACTCATTTAAGAAAGTGTTCAGTATCCTTAAGCATCAGAGAAATGCAAATCAAAACCACTATGAGATACCATCTTACCCCTGTCAGAATGGCAATCATAAAGAAAACCAACCGCAATCATTGCTGGCGAGGATGCGAGGAAAAAGGAACCCTCATTCACTGCTGGTGGTATTGCAAACTTGTTCAACCACTATGGAAAACAGTGTGGAGACTTCTAGACAAAATGGACATAGAACTACCAATGGACCCAGCTATCCCCCTACTAGGCATCTACCCGCAAGACGCCACATCTCGATGCAGAAAATTTTGTACAACTATATTTATAGCAGCTCAATTCATAATAGCCAAGAACTGGAATCAACCCAAATGCCCATCCATGGAGGAATGGACAGCGAAACTGTGGTATATTTATATGATAGAACTCTACTCAGCTGAAAGGAAAAATGACATATCGAATTTTACAAAAAAATGGTCTGACTTTGAGCAGATCTTACTAAGCGAACACTCAAAAGAATAGAGATTTGAATGCCGCATATTGTCCCTCATATGCGGTCCTTAATCAGGATAAATGTTTTCTTTATGAAGACTTCTAGAAAGAAGTGAGATGTTATGAATGAGGGGTATGGGATGGGGGGAGGGGAATGGCTTAAGCAGGAGGCCAATCCAAATTAGGTTCAAAAACATAAAATCCTCACGAGCGTACTGTAACCTAAAGAGTAAATAGTGGGCTTCAACTGGCAAGAAGGGTCATGAATAGCAGGGGAGAATGTTTAAGTGAGTAAACTGTGGCCCATATAACCCTACCACCCGACAGCAGGCCAAAAGATGAGACCATGGCAAGAGATAAGCCACCACAGTCATATTGTGGAGGATCCATATGGAACCCTGCAGAGAAGGACGGGATGAACATGGGACCCATAGCCACAGCCATTCAACCAACTCTGGATAAGCCAAATGTGTTTGTGTTTTTCAGGATACAACGAGAGAGCTGTGGACCATCTAACCTTACCAACCAACCGTAGGCCGATAGATGAGATCCTGACAAGAGAGGAGCCACCACAGTCATATCAGGGAGGATCCATAGGGAACTCAGCAAACAATGAATGATGAACAAGGGACCTATAACCACAGTCATTCAATCAACACAGGATAGGCCATTGAGACAGAAACCAGGGATTTTCGACACAAGGACCTCTAAGCTCGCAACATTAAAGCAGCCTTATTACTCACCCACCACAACTCAGGGAACTGAGCGGAAGAGGGGGTGGAAAGATTGTGAGAGCCGTGGTGGGGGAGACTG
>PVHP010055470.1:0-10106 GCA_004024765.1 Zapus hudsonius | reverse complement strand
GAGTTGAGCTGAGTGCAAAGCCCTGCGTCCTGGCAGCGCAGGTGCAGCTGCTGGGCACACGGCACCCCAACGCCTTGCTTCGAGCACCCACACTTCCTCTCAAGCTTCGCTTCACTGTTTGCACCCCACTATCTTCCACTCCATCCTGGAAACAGGCAACTCCACCACAACACGGCTCAGGGCCCTTCGGAAGATCAAAATCAACCATGTCATAGGACGGTGCTAGGTTGCAATTCCCGTGCGGACAAAGACAAAAAGGAAAGAAAGGCACGTATCAGACAGAAAACAATGGAGACAATAATTCTCCTGTCTCGTGTGGTGTATACAGTTAGGGGTGTGTGTGTGTGTGTGTGTGTGTGTGTGTGTGTGTGTGTGTGTGTGTGATGTGAATATATGTGTGTATATCTGTATGTGTATGTATGTGCCTGTGTGTATGTATGTATGTGTGTATGTGTGCCTGTGTGTTTGTATGTGTGTGCTTGTGTGTATGTATGTGTGTGAGAGTATATGTGTGTATGTGTGTGCATGTGTATATGTGTGTATGTATATATGTATGTGTGTGTGCATGTGTGTGTGTATCTGTATGTATGTGTATGTGTGTGCCTGTGTGTATGTATGTATGTGTGTGAGAGTATATGTGTGTATGTATGTGCATGGGTATATGTGTGTATGTATATATGTATGTGTGTGCATGTGTGTATGTGTATATATGTGTGTGTATCTGTATGTATGTGTATGTGTGTGCCTGTGTGCATGTATGTATGTGTGTGAGAGTATATGTGTGTATGTGTGTGCATGTGTATATGTATGTATATATGTATGTGTATGTATGTGCCTGTGTGTATATATGTGTATGTGTATGTATGTGTATGTGTGTGCCTGTGTGTATGTATGTATGTGTGTGAGAGTATATGTGTGTGTGTATGTGTGTATATGTGTGTGTGTATGTGTGTGAGACACTGGGAAAATGAGTAGTAATGCTGTGCCTCCAATCATATTACCTAGTAAAAGCTTGTGGCCAAAACGGCAGCTTTTCTCCGTCTAAAAACATCTTAAAGTAAAATGGCCGATTGTTATTTAACTTATATTCACAATAATTACTTTGTAAAGTTAAGGCCCTAGATCGAAAACTCCCATTCCAAAAATGAACATACTACATCGAGTCTTAGCATGAAGTGTCAGTTAGAAAACTATCTAAAATACACATTTTAAAAACAGTTTAAATATAAACTATATAAAATTATACAGTAGCACACAGGATATTTTTCTTAGCTGAAAATCAAGTGTAAATGTCCAGGCTTTGAAAGTGTAATTATAGTCTATTATGCAACAAAGTATTGTTACCTTTGAGTTCCCTTAACACCGTATTAAGGCCATTCTCCTGCTGTTTCCTTATTCTGAAAGTATCTCGATTGTTAAGGATGCAGCACAGTGATGGACAGATGCACAGAGCTTTGACTCAGAGGAATAATTCCTTATGCAAATGGCCAGAAATTCTAAAATATTCAAAAGAGACGATTATCTCTTTGCTTTCTCCAAATGACTACATTGCTCCAAACTGGGAGCACCTCAGACCTTTGTCCATTCATACTCTGAACTTCCTCAAACAATTTTCTTGGCTGAATAAAAAAAGAAATAAAGTCATATTTGGAAAGTCATGGACCAAACTGGCCCAAAGAGTTACCTGCAAAACTGTTCCCCATCCAACATCTTCCAACACACCCTTCCTATTCATCATGAGAGTCCTTGACAAGCAACTGAAGCCACGGATATTTCAGGACCCCCCCCCCCAGCCCCAGAGCAAAGTACAGCAATCCGAAGTGCTAAGGCAGATACCCCAGACCCTAACTGAGATCAACACCTCACCCCCTCACACATCAGTAACAAAATGCCAGGCAGAAGCAAGAAGTGGCAGCAAAGCCAAGAACAGCTGGAAATAATTATACAATTGTCAAGCTGCAAAAGTGACAAAGCAAAGCTTGGCTAGTGATTCAGTATCAGGAAGGACGCTGATGAGAAGAAGGTAAGGGATGCCTTTGGGCCTTTTCCAATTTGCCAAGAATAAGTCTGATGGGGTTCAGTGCAGTGCACAAATGTGTGTGTGTTCTAACTTCACAGAGAAGGAAATATATATATATATAATTTCATGTGTTCCTACTAAATGCAAAATAGAGGCAATGTAAGCACAACCAGGAAAAAAAAAACCATAAAGTCAGGCTCCAAAGGGAGTTGCTACCACTCAACATACAGATGAAAAATATTTCCTTAAACGTATACAAAATGTTCTCTTCTATCAAAGCATAGGCCGCCGCCACGGTCCGGAGCTCCTCACATAAAAACATCTGACAGACTAGCAAAAAGCCAGAGTACAGCCAGGGACTGGTCCACATTCCAATACCAATGGAAGAAGCGATTCCCGCAATCTCTGGGGTCACAGGTCTATAAATGATCGTCTTCTATGTAGGCAGGTCACTGCATCGAGTTTTTTCAACTGACTATAATTCAGTGAACTCCTTCCCAAGTTAGAGGAGAGCCAACTTCACCCCGGTTTCAAGGAGTCTGGCAGTTTTTAAGCCAGCATAGCTTGGCATCCCATTCTCAAATGACGTTTCATTATGATATATGGATTTCATGCGACAGTTTCATAGAATGTTCCCAAAAAATGCTACTTTCTGAAACGGAATGCCATAAATAAAATATGTACATGGTTACCAGGCAGCATGCACAACACATATGGTACACTGGCCCCCCCCCAAAAAAAAACCCACCACATTTTAAAATGCTTAAAAGTTAACTCAACACTTTCAGCCTGTTTGGACCTATTTTCAGAGAATTCTCCCCTGAAGGCCAATCTTATTTTCTATCGTGAAAAGAATGCTTGGATTATTCCTACTGGTTGGCTAACCTGCCTCTCTGCTCTCTCCTTCCCTGTTCATTCCTTCCCTTCATTTCTTGGAGGGGAGAACAGAGGGCTCATTCATGCATCTCACGATGTAATTTTAAGAATAATGCTGCCTGTTTGAATTAACATTAATGCAGCGCCTGAATTTTTTTTTTAAAAGAAAAAAGCCTAATAATCAATTCTCCATTCTCATTACTCTCCAAATTGTATGGACGCAGAGCGATTTCTTAAGTTTGTAGACCATTCTCCCAGGTTATTAGCCGGCGGTGTGGCTGAGTGTGAAGATAACCACATTCATTCTCCTTATCTGGAATGATGTAATGCACCCCAGCTCTGGGTCTACATGACTGGGGAATAATGGGATTGTTGAACTGCAAAGGGAACAACCAATAATGTGTCTGCTCTCTCTCTGATACACTGCACCCCACGCCTCCAACGCAAGGTGAAAGCATTGGAGAGCACGCGTGGATGCGTGGATTCTGCCCCTTGGATGAAGTTAGCGGGTTTTATTATTATTATTATTATTATTATTATTATTATTCTTTGACCAGAGAAGCATCTGCTCCCGCCTTGCAACAGCAATACCGACCTGGAGAGAAGCATGCAAACCACACTGTTTTGCAAGCCCCGGCCAGGACAGTGCCTGTGAGTAGCCTGTCTTTCTTTGTGTTTGGAATCAAGTGTCATCTAAAAATAACTGGTAAGCAGGGAGTGCCAAGAAACGGGATCAGAGACGCCTCTGATAACTGATGCAGTTCTGGGTTCACGTTTGTTTGAAAAACTAAATCTGTCTCCATTTTCTGTGCCGGGAAAAGAGAGAGGAGAGAGACAGAGAGAGAGAGGAGAGAGAGATCACTGCTTCCTGCCACCACTGAAAACCTTACCTTTTGCAGAAGCTGGGAGCCCGAGTACTTGGCAGCGATGGATTTTATCTCCCCTCCAAAGGCGGAGGCCCAGAGTTTCACCCTACAGGGAGAGAAAAGGGCATCGGAAAGAAGTGTAACGCCCGGTCCCGGTCAGGACGCACACACCGGGCCCTGGCTGGGGGAACAAGACCAGGGAAGCATTCAAGAAGAGGGGGAAAGAAAAAACGCAAAACGCTCTTTGGGTAGAAAACCAACAGCTCCAAACTGCAAAAGCCCAGCTCGGGAAGAGAGGGCGGGAGGTCAACAGAGTTCAGAAGGCGCAAAGTCTGTCTCCAAATGGGCTTTCCTGGGAGCGCATACCTGGGGTTGGGGGTTCCAACGTCCTAAATGAGCCTCACCTGGCAGATACCTGGGGGAGGGGGATCCACCCATCCCCCCTCCAGGACAAGAAGTGAGACGAGGTGGCCAGGAGGGGATGATGGAACAGCCCGTGGAAGTTGGAGTCGGTCCCCAGACTCCAAACTTGGCGCTGTCACTGAAGGTGAACCTCTCCGGGAGGGGAAAGGAAGGGACCAGAAGGCGCTCACCCAGCCCCGCAGGTCCCCGGGAAGACCGGCAGGTGCCCCAGGGGCGCGATGCCCGGCCGGCCGCACCTGCGTCCCTGCAAACCCGGACCCCGCGGGGCGTGGGGTGCGGGGCGTGGGGTCCCCGGCACTTACACGGAGAGCGGGATCTGCTGCTCGGCGCGCACCACGTCCCCCAGCGCGGCGTAGAGAAGCGCGGCGGCCGCGAGCGCCCAGGCCCCCCGGGACGCGCGGCGCGGAGAGCCCGGCCGGGCCATGCGGGCGGCGGGCGGGCGGGCGGGCGGCGGGGGGTCCGGAGCGGCCGCGGGGAGCTGCGCCGGGCCGCGCGGGCCGGGCGGTGGGCGAGCGCACTGGGCTGGCGGCTCCGTGCCGCGCCGCGCGCCCGGCGCACTTGGAGAGCCGGAGCGGGGCGGGGAGGAGGCGGCGGGCGGGCGGGCGGGAGGGAGGGAGAGGGAGGGAGGGAGGGAGGGAGCTGGGATGGAGACGGGAGGAGGGCGGTGGGAGGGCGCGCGGAGCCAGACGCGCCTTTCGCCGCCGCAGCCGCTGCCCGGCCCCGCCTCGGCGGCCCCGGGAGTCCGCGGGCCGCGGCTGGTGGGCGGGAGGCGCCTTGCGGGCGGGGACTCGGGGACCCGCGCGTCCCCGGCCACCGGCACCGCCACCGCCGCGGCCGCTGCGCCCCGCCCGGCCCACTGCGGCCGCGGAGTTCTTTACAACTCCGCAGTCGGCCCGCCCGTGGGTTCCACTCGTGGGCTGGGGTCTCCAGTCCCCCCCCAAGTGACCTGGCTGGGGTGGGCTGGGCTGGGGGTGGGGCGCTCCATATTTGGAGGGTCCTCAGCCGGAGCCGGGGAGGGGCGGTGGCGAGGGTCCCTGGATGGAAGCCCATCCGGGTGGCGCGACCACCACCCTCCTCCCCACCCACGCTACGCGCGGTTCCCGTGCGGAGGACGGGGCGGCCCCTAGCCGAGCGGGCTGGAGATGGGACGAGGGACCCGGGGCGACCCGGGCACCGCTCCAGGGCCCCGGGGGAGGCGCAGCCGGGGCCGCGCATCCCTCCGGAGCTGGGGACCACCGGCCCGGCTCTTCCAAGCAGCTCTGAGAGTAAGAGGCTGGGGGTGGGGGGAAGCAGATGCAGCATCCAAAGCATCCTGAGCCGCGGACACCCGCGATTTCCAATGTGGGGGACCCCTCCGAGCCCCCGGGGCTCACCGGCTCCCAGGGCCGGAGGCTGCAGAGCGCGGTCCGCGGGAGCCGCCCGGATACCCGCCCGCAGAGGAGCCGGCCGGGAGAGAGGGAGTCCGGTCGGGGAAGCAAAGCCCTGGGCGCCCCGGTCTGTTCTCGCTGCGACCCCCACCCTGGGACTCAGATTTCCGAGGGTCCTCCGAGGATCTCTGGGGTGTGACTGGGAACTTTGTGGGGCCCTCGCGCGGGCTGGCGGTCAAGACCAAGCCGAGGGAGGCTGAGTCATCCTAGCCGCCCGCGGAGCGCAATCCGGTGACCCCAGCCGCGCGCTCCGGACGTCGCCAAGGGCCCCTGCGCGCCTGCAGCCTGGGTTCTCATCTGGGTTGGTTTTCTCCCAGCCACCCGCCTTTGGTCTCTGCACCCTCGGGAGGCAGAGATCTGAATGGGGGTGGGCTTTGCCAACCCCTGGGTGGTGGTCAGGACCCAGCAGTCCCTGGAAAAGTTACCTAGGTGCATGGGGATTGATTGCCCTTAGGTGACACCACTGAAAGGAACCTTTTTCCCCCCAGGGGCAGCAGACCCCGCAGCAGCGCAGGGAACAGTCCCACCGGGAAAGCGCCAGGTGCACCCCGCCCACAGGCAGCATCTACAGTCTCTATGGATGACTAACTGACCATAATGAATTCTCCGCTTCCTTGCACAGCTCCTGCCTATGGAGACATGCCCAGTCCTTCTGAAAGCAAGCCCAGCGCGGCCTGACCTCAGGGCATGTGGTCCCCGATGGATGGCTTTGACGCTCAAATTGGGGGGGGGGGGCTGGGAGAAAATTAATTTTCCTGCCAGAATTCGAGTTTTCTTCCTAAATGCATGAGTGGGTGAATGAGTGAGTATACACTAGCCCTGACTCACAAGGCTTCACCCCTATGATACCTGTATGCTAACAGCTCTCTCTACACCCGCTGATTCATCCGTCAGTGATAAGCAAGCATCTTCTACAATACCTGATGGACACAGTGAACCGATCAGATGACCTGCCCTCCTGGAATCTGTACGCTGAGGACAACACAGGCCTTTCTCCAAAAGCCATAATGAGAAGTATGTCATTAACAGCCAATTAACAATAGTGTGTATGAGGAAAAAGTAGCTGTCACACCTTTATTATTGTGTCCTTGGGAAACTGAAACAGAAAAAAAATGAGATTGCACTGTCATAAATCGCCACCTGACTGCTGGGCTCTATTGAGGGCCTGGCCACTTTTGATGAGGTCATTATGCACTGCCAAGGGACCCAGGAAAATGCAGTGGGGACAGGGCAACTAAGGAGTGGCAGTGAGCAGAGAGCAGGCACAGAACTTGCAGAAGGGCATCATGATGGTGTTTTTAGAGTCTGTAACTTAAAGGGCCATCTGGGCAGGTGCATCTAAGATGCATTCAAACATTTCCTACTAACTCAAAAAGATGGTGATGCACACCTTTAATCCCAGCACTTGGGAGGCAGAGGTAGGAGGATTGCCATGATTGGAGGCCATCCTGAGACTACATAGTGAATTCAAGGTCAGCCTGGGCAACAGCGAAACCCTACCTGGAAAAAAAAAGTTTAAACTTCTAATAAATCATAAAATCTAAAGCGCAAAGTTGCTGAAATTTGGGGTCCTGGGGTCGAATGAGACAATGCAGCTAAGTATTCAACAAATATCACTTGCTACTTTTTAAAAAAAAGATATTTATTTGCAAGCAGAGTCCATTGTTGTGTCCAGAACTCTAAGTACAGAAAAGGATCTCTAAGCACTCACATTCTGTACTCTTAATTAACAGAAGAGTTTAATGAGGCCCAGAAGGCTATCATGATGGTCCAGAACACAACAGCCAGCTAGAGGAAGGTCACCCAGGAGCACCTTTCATTGCCAAAGGCAGCAGGGTGTTGGGTCTGTCCTGCTGCTGTTTACACCCAGTCGCAAACCAGCAGCTCTGGCTCTCACTGAATCCAGCCAAATGAGACTTCCGCTGGCTGACTGGCACAGCAACCCAGCCAGCTACCACTGTGTGCTGCCAGTGAGATCTGAACAGAAGGAAAAGATGAGAACCTCTAAGTGAATGTTTTTTCTTCCCTGGTCCTTCTCCCCAGAGCAGGGAGAAGGAGAGTGTTTCTGGGTACATGTACGTCTCTGTCTGTCTTAGGAACTTAAGGTTGTACTGACATGTAGTACAACACATGAAAGTTGTCCCATGGGGCATTTGGGAAGAAAGATAACCGCCTGAATCCAGAACTTTGGTGTGAAGTAAGTTTTGCATCATTTGAATACATTGAATTTCTCAAAAAGGTGCGACTGCTGTGTAGCTGGAGGTTTTCAGATCTTTCCTTGAAAGGCGTTGGTTGGTTGGTTGGTTGGTTGGTATTTTTTTCTCATTTTGGAAAATCACTTCAATAGCAAATAAGTTTACTGGTCCTGAGTCACCAGCACAGCCCACCTGTACAGGTCTGCGTGTGAATTTCCGTACGCACAGTTGGTATGCACACAGGCATACACACTGAATGACTTTATTATACCTTGTAATTAATCTTGCACGAGCCCTGCTCATAGGGAAAGACCTTTATGTTACTATGAATTACATTTTTGATATCAGGTACGGCAACAATGATCTTTTTTTAAATTTTTTTTATTTAATCATTTCAAGGAGAGAGAGAGAGAAAGAGAGAGAGAGAGAGAGAGAGCGCGCACCAGGGCCACCACCTTGTGGGTCTGGTTTATGTGGGTCCTGGGGAATTGAACTCCGGGGCCTTAGGCACTGGAGGCAAGTGCCTTAACCGCTGAGCCATCTCTCCAGCCCAACAATGATCTTTTTAAAAAATTCTTCAAGGAAGCTACATTGTGGATTTCGTATCAATCCAGATGCTGAAGGGTACAGAGTCTAAGTGGGTACAGAGTCTAAAGGGTTTAGATTATTGTCTGAGATTGGGAAAAGGGATGATACAACTGTTTCAATGCGTTAATTAACCTCTGACCCAGCTCCTCCTCTTCTGGGACACTTACTATACGCGAAAGAATTAAAAACTTTTGATTTCCTCCCAACATGTTCTCCAACCTTCAGGGTTCTGACTCAAGAAGCCCAAACTGGGGTACGAGACGGGAATATCTGTATTTCTAATAAAACCCCTGGCAAGATTCTGACGCCAGTGACTCTGGGATGCGTTTGGAAAATCTTACAGACTTTTTTTTGACAGGCCACACCCATCATCTCAGCACTCAAGAGATGGAGGCAAGAGGGTTGAGGCCGAGGTTCAAGTGGAGTGGCCTCTCTGCAAGCCTGCTGTGAGGAGTTCCTTAATCTCTCTGAATCACCCTTTTCTCAACCTTAACCCCCCCCCAAAAAAAGGCAGTTAAGGACACGGTGACTTAGCAAGGTCGAATGAGACAATGCAGCTAAGTATTCAACAAATGTCACTTGCTACTTTTTAAAAAAAAGATATTTATTTGCAAGCAGAGATTGATGATAGATAGATCGATAGATCGATAGATAGTAGATGGATAGATAGATGATGGATAGATAGATAGATAGATAGATAGATAGATAGATAGATAGATAGACAGATAGACAGACAGACAAGGAGGGTAGGAATGGCTGTGCCAGGGCCTCCTGCCACTGCAAATGAACTTCAGACACAAGCACCACTTTGTGCATCTGGCTTTACATGGTGCTGTAGTCAGCTTTCTCGTTGCTGTGACGAAGAACCCAACAAAAAGCAGCTTGTGGAGGAAAGGGTTTATTCTGGCTTACAGACTCGAGGGGAAGCTCCATGAGGGCAGAGAAAACGACGGCATGAGCAGAGGCTGGACATCACCTCCCGGCCAACATCAGGGGGACACCAGCAGCAGGAGAGGGTGCCCAACACTGGCGAGGGGAAGCTGGCTAGAACCCCAGAAGCCCCCACCAACACACCTCCAACAGGGTTCCAATTCCCAAACTGCCCTCAGCTGGGGATCGAACATTCAGAACGCATGAGTCTATGGGGACACCTGGATCAAACCATCACACATGGGTACTGGGGAGTTGAACCCAGTCCCTTAAGCTTTGCAAGCAAGTACCTTTAACCCCTGAGCCATTTCTCCATGTCTGCTTCTTGCTGACTTCCAGTCTCTACTCAAAAGCCCTACTGTGAAGAGGACGTCCCTGAGAACCCCCTGGTAAAATGGTTCATGTGCACACACACTTAAACACCAGCAGACCTGAGCACAACCATCTTGTTCTTCTTGCCTGGCTCCATTCTTCTCCTAGCAGTTGCTACTACTGGTTGATTGACTGATCGATTGATTGATCCATCAATCGATCCATAGCTCATCTTCCTCCTCACGTGACCACGAGTGGTTGCATCAAGCTGTTGGGTACTGTGGGATAGAATGGACATCAGCTGGAAATCTAGCCTTTTCATGTGGCAGACAGGAGCATCCTCCTCGTCCAGGACCCAGAGCCTTGGAAACAGCAGTGGCCTCACCAAAACAGCAAAAACCAAGACAGCGGTTTTCCTAGCCCCGTGCCATCTCTGCGGGAAGATGGAGGTTGAAAGAAGATACATAAG
>PVHP010055469.1:0-10139 GCA_004024765.1 Zapus hudsonius | reverse complement strand
CACACACACACACAAATGCATGCATGGATGATAGCACCTCTATACACTCAACCATGCACACACACACACTCATGCATGCACAGATGATAGCACCTCTATAGACACACACACACACATGCACACACACACACAAATGCATGCATGGATGATAGCACCTCTATACACTCACACATGCACACACACACACATACTCATGCATGCACAGATGATAGTACCTCTACACACACACACACTCACACATGCACAGTTAATAGCACATATTAGAAAGCCATATATTCCACTGTGGCTTGAATATGGTATGAATATTCCCTCCACTGTCCATGAGATGAGTGCTATTGTGAGGTGACAGTGACTTGGGGCCTTAGAGATGGGACCTGGAAGAAGCTAATAAGTCATTGGAGGGCATGCACTCAGAATGAACTGATAGTTCTCTTGGGAACCTGGTTAGTTCTGAGAGGAATGCTACAGGGAAAAAGAAAAAGGCTGACACATCTTTTCCTCTGTCAGAGTGTCACTTAAACAAGAGACCCCAGATCTTGAACCAATGGTATAACCAGTCTTCAATTCTCAGTTGGACCTTCAAGCTATAAACTAGATACACTCTTTTCATTTACCTGTCAGGCTTTATGTTTTGTTAGATTAATGGAAAAATAATGTTAATATTACTGTGATTGAATTATATGCCTGTTAGATTAATAGAAAAATAAAACAATGTCATTAAAACTGTGTTAAAATAATAAGTATGTAGTGTTGAATACATTTTTGTTAGTTATATACTATCTTTTACTGATATTCTCATTTGTACAATTTGGTATTATTCTAAATCTGGATAGAAGCAGATGTGGGGTGGAGAAGTTTCCAGGCAGCAAGATGATTATACAGTGTCAAGCTAGGTCTCATAAATAACCTCAATCTTGCTTGATTTTCAATCATAAGTATGAATTTGCTGATTTATTGTCAGTTCTGATATTAAAGAAAAATAAAACTTAACTTCAATCTGTCATAGCTGTCCAAAATCCTTACCTAACTAGTGACTTTCCAAATAAATAAACCAAATAAATAACTTTATAATTGTTCCTTTTATAATTGTACCTCAAAAAGCAACTTATTTTGTTCTTTCTGCATTTCCCCCAAAGATATTTGACCCTAACATTGTAATGAAACACCAAACTCCTTTCAGTTTAGTAGGCTCCCATTCATGAATTCTTATTCAAATAAACCATTTACAAATTTCTTGTTCCTCTGAGTTTTCTTTAACATTAGAAAGTGTGAAAACATATTTATCACTTTAAGTATAAAAAAGCTTTAGGATTGTTGGGGCTATGAAAGACAGTAAAATAAATTGTACCAGTTATAAATATTTTACATGCTGAGGTTAGAATGAACAAGGAAGGGTGAAGGGTTATCTCTTAAGCACTTCTTCAATCATGGAGATATTCATTTGAATGTTGGGCAAGTATTCACAAAGTGCATAGATTTCTACTTTATCTATCTGAATATAAAAGAGCTGCACATCCTCGGGTCTTTAATGTTCTCACCCACGACTAATGTTTCTTTGTATTTTAATAATTTCTTGTTCATGTTGTCTCATCTGTACTGGAGTCCTGTAAACTTATTAAGTGTCTTCGAGATGTTACCTGTGCACCATCAGCCCCATTCCCTCGGGGAGAAGCAGGGAACAGAAAGGGAATTTGCACATATCCTCGTAGAGTTTGAGATTGGACACTCCTGTCTAACTTACTGGTTTCTACATTGAAAACAAAGGCCTCATACTCCACTGCAGAGTGAAGCAGAATGTGGGAACCCCTACATCATTGCATCCTCCATATCTATGAAAAATATCAGCATGCCCAAGGACAGGGTAGGGAAGATGACATGCACAGGAAATGAAAGTTAAAGTGTAGTTCTTGGTTCACACATACACTTCTCCACAGCTGATCATGAGTATATCATTTACACATGGCTTTGTGGGCTAGCCAAGACCAACAATATCATAATGGGCAAAATTGTACCAAAGAATACTTAAGTATAAAAAAATTAGAAATTCTAATTATAATAAGAGACTATATTTAGAACCTACATATGCAGTATTTAACACTCAAAATAAACTTAAAAGTACATTATACATATACAAATGTTTCAGTTAATGAAATTGATAAATGTTTGCACATTTTGTAAATATAAGAATGTTTAAAGACTAAATATTCATTTAAAGACTAAATATTCATTTAATTGAGATTTACACACTATGCATAGCTATCACATATTTTAATTTTGATGGATATTTGCAAAGCAAAGTTGATGTTAAGAAGAATATGTGTATGAATCACTTTTATCAAGCCAACATTTTCATTCTATGCAATAGTAGAGACTCATTTGAAATATTTTCAGCAAACTATGAAAATATCTTGAGACCTGAGATCAATTTAAAGTATACCTTCAAAACAAGAAGATATCCAAGAGCAAGAAATACCACCCCATGTTCCTCAACACAGCATACAAATCAGTACAATAATTTTTGTCAAAAATATTTTTTACCTTAGATTACTCTTAGAGCCAGATACTCTTAACATGATCAGAGAAACAGATACATTAAATAAAAATTTACATACCAATTACTTTTATATGAGTAAAAAATGAAAAGAGATTACTTCCTATAAAAGACACATTTAAAAAAATATGATAGAGTTTATAAGTCTTAATCTTACCTGCTGATTTACAGGAAAATTTCTGTTAATTTTTTTAATCTGCAATGATAAAAATAAAGACTTAAGAATAGCATAGATAAAGTAATATGAGTCTCTGAAAATATATTGGGGTATACAGTATTATAGAGTTCCTATATGTGAAAAACATACTTTGTCATACTAAACTCATTGCATATCAAGCAACATAATTGGCTATCATACAATATTTCAAATGTAAATATTTAAAAAGAATTATCATTTAATGCTCTTTTCTCATTTATAATATATCAATGGTACCATAGTGTTACATGATTATCTACCCAAAATATCAACAGTAATCTCTTGCTGCTGGTCTTTTTGTAAATTGCAGTCCTGTGATAATCAATTGATTTTAATATTTAAAAGAACAGTGGAGATAGAATTCAAAAATTAAAGAATAAAAAACATATTTTGAGTTGTTTTCAGCCATAATTTCAAATATGATGTACTATTCACTATAAAATAATTTAGTGAATTAAAATGTATAAATATATAAAATGAATATTCAAAGATAGTATTTCCTGTAATCATAACAATTTATCTTTTCATTTTTAGGTAGGAACTTACGGTGGGATCTACTCATTTTATAGTCCAAGCTGGCCTTGAACTCATGATGACCTTCTTGACTCAGCCTTCTGAGTGTTGGAATTAAAGGTATGAGCCTCTGTAGCTCTCTATGAAAATACACTTTAATAACTACATGGTAGAAACTTCAGGCATACCAAATACATGTTATTTTCACTGATAAATTCTTTTGTTGTACTTTTTTACATTCCCTTGTTTTTTGGTAATTGTGAAATAGGCAATTTAAAGGATACAGAATACCAATGTGGAAACTAAAAGTACAGGTGGGTTTTCTGGATATTTCTCACTTAAAATGTAAAAATAAAGGAACATTTTAAATTAACATATTTTGAGCAAGGTTATGAATCATATCAAGGTTATGCATCACATCAAGTATTCCTGTAACTATACTTTTTATATTTTTCAGATGTTATAAAAATTATAAGATGTGACTAATATTCTATATTGACCCTTGTCTTAAGGAGTTTAATGTCCATCTTTATAGAAGTGGGTGGATTAGCCTGGTGTTCCAGGGCAGAAAGCAGTAGCTAGTGAAGCCTGTATTAAATCACAGTGAAGCTTGTATTAAATCACAGGAAGCAGATTTTTTTTCTCGACCCACATCCCTGTTTTGCTGAGCTGGGATTTCTAGTTGAATCTGTTATTGTCTTTGTTAGAGTTTTCCTGAGTACTTGACTCAAAGAATAGGAGTCAACTCAATAATATGGATTCTGAGGAACTTATTTGTACTTGCCTCATGCACTGTCTTGTATTGCATACTTTTCCTTGTGTAAGGAGAATAAATTGTATAACACTTCCTATCATTCCTCTATTCTTCACTGAGAAAGTAGGAGCGGATTTAAAAGTTACAATATAAGGAAATATGTTAATGACTAAACAGCTATGCCAACAACTAAAACTGAATCTAAAAATAATAATGATTAGTAAATAAAATAAATGTTTGATAAATATTGAAATTGCTTTCAGAAAATACAAATAGCATACTGAAATAATAAATTGGAACAAATCATTGATAAAATTAAGTTAATGAAGAGATATTTTCAATGGAAGTACTAGCAAATTGTGCTTTTCTTATTCCAGTGATATAATCTTAATTTTTCAAATGCGTATATTGCTGCTTATTTGTTGATTACTATGTTGGCCAACACTAGGCTCACACTAGTGTTTTTCCCACCCTTGCCTCCTGAGGAGTTGGGACTACTGGTATACACTATCACACCAAGTTGCATATTGCTTCTCCATGTCTATTTAACCATTGTGAATAATTAATTTTATTCCAGAAATCTCAGCGAAAAAAATCATATATAGTTAGTATTGAAAATTTACACCCCATAATATTAACAAATCACAATGAGATTTTTAAAATGATTATTTATTCATTTGTGTAGTGTAGTTAAAACAATACACCCACATATGATTTAAAACTGAAAATATAACTGAAAGTACCAAATCACTACAGAAAGGGAAAGTGGTCAGACAGTGTGGACCATGAGGCCCTGGAATGAGAAGCTGTTTCACCTTGTTGTTGGTGTTTTGTCAACAACAAAAAAATAAATCTATTTTATTTTTTTCATGTGAAATTGTATATACAGAAAGCAACAACAAAAATTGCTTGCTCAGTGTTTAAATCTATGCCCACCTAAACCAATTTTAAAGATAATTAAAAACAACTAATGGAGCTGAGAAATTTCTTTTTCTATTCATGATATTAACATATTTAAGAAAGAATTGACATACAGAAAAAAATTAAAAACATGTCTCAAAAATTGTATTCACTATCTCTATATTTTAACATTTTATGTATACAGACAGATAATGAAAATCAAAATTAAAATAATTAAAAGGCTTCCAGGAATCCTTATCAATAGGAAAGTTCATGTAGTGGACAGATAATCAGGAATTGAGGACAAGATAAAGAAAATAGGTCAGGAGGCCAAAATCAAAGACAACTTAAAAAAAAGTATGAATTGAACATGAGGGTAATATGGGATACTTTAAAAGGGCAAGATATTTGAATAATGGTATAGAAGAAGTAATGCAGACCAAGATCATAGGGAATATCTTCATAAAATTACAGAAGAAAATTTTCTGAAATCTTTCTCTTTGCTAGCAAATGATACATATTTTAAAAGAGTTTGGGCAGAAGTTTCTTCTGGAAGTGGATATTGTTGTCCCCAGAAACCATAGATAATTTTTAGTGCCAGGAGTGGGATGCCTTCCAGAGAGTTGCTGGACAAGGAGGTTCCTGATGTCCCCAAAACATTAAATCCTGTTACTAAGGTTCTTGAATGCCCACAAGAACAAGATGGCTAGGGAAGCCATAAGCTCCAGGGTGAAAACTGCTACAATTGTCTGGCTAAAGAGATATAGTATGACAAGCAAACTACCCTCTGCCTGTCCACAATGTTGGTGACTTATATCCCAGCAGCTCCCCTATCACTTTCCAGCACTAGTGGGTGCAGCCAGAAGTAATCCAGCTTTGATCTCAGTTCCAGCTCTCAATGTCCTGTGACCACGCTGGTGGTGTTTTCAGCAATAGGATCTTAACACCTAGTTCTTGTGGGTAACCAAGTGTTTTGGCAATGGCCCACATTGTTTTGTGAGTCTCATGGACTACTCGGCAAGGAGTACTTGGTAGAGGTACCCCAGTTCTGGCACTTGGAATTACCAGTGGCTACCTATGGTTTTATGGTAAGGCTTTCTCCACCCTTGACCAAACTATCTCACCTCTTTCACCATCTCTCTCTCTTGTTGAGAGTTATATCTCTTAGTTAGATAATTGTAGGTTTGTATAGTATTGATTTATGCCATCTTTAGTTTTGGGTATGTACCCCAAGAGCTTTCCACCTACTGTCTACATGCCTGGTACTAAAAACCAAGTCCTAAGCCTAGGATTTGGAAGCTCTTCAGTCCTAGAAGGAAGCTTCCACTTCTCTTTGTCTAAAAGGAGATATTATGCCCATCAAAAGCTTCTAAACGTCTATATTTATACCATGTGATCCCATTCTGCTCTTGCTCTTTGTTAGAGAACCTGATAGGAATATGAACAATTTTCAATATGTTTCTAAATTATAGTTCTCAATAAAAAAACACAGCCTAGATATTCATCCACTGCTGTTCAGATAATGAATATGTGGTACATATATGCACCATGGAGTTATATTCCATAATAATGAAAAAAATAAATACTGCATGTCCTTTGGGCTGTTACAGAAATATCTGTGATTTATGTTTGTATGGATGCTCTTGAGGAATTGTAGGATAGCTTTATAAACCCATTATGAATTTAAATATTTCTGGTTTACAGAGCTGAGATTTGCAGAGTTAAGGCAGGGTCAAGATCACAATCAAATCATTCATTCTTCCTTTGAATGAATGCTAATGAATTCTCACTCTATTACCAAATCTATTGTATTTTTTTAAAAAAGAATTGAGTCTACAACCTAAAAGAGCAAGATCATTCAGGTGTGTGCTGGGATACTCCTGGGACAGCAAGACTGTTACCTGTTTCAGGAGATAGTAGTCCCTGTCTTAGCAGAGACTTTGAACATCTGGATCATACCTTATTTCTGTTCTGTTTGGTGCCTTAAAGCATTTAAATTATAACTGTGGTTACATAGTAATGTAACTCAAGAGACTATGTCTCTTTCTTTTATCCTTCATTTATTATTTACAGCAAAAGAAATTACTTTGACATCTGCACAGCTCTTTTTATGTGAACTTTTGAAGATAGATTTTGTTGTTTATTTAGAATTTCTTATTTCATTGGTGTCCAGCATGACTTCACAAACATGTCTAAATGAAGTAAACATGTAAATCTTAAAGGAAAATTTAAATATATTGTACTTGTCTGCGGTAATTTTCTGAGATATGAATATATACCTTAAAAAGCATATTCCCTTTTTGCTCCTTAATGTAACATATCAGACAGATTTTAGTTATATTATGAAAACATAGTGATTTAAGCTAGGAATGTAGAGCTCCATGCCTACTTGGAACTATAAAAAGAAACATTTACATTTGTTTATATTTTCACAAAGCACATGAGCTTCAAAATAAAAAAAAACAACCTAATTCCCTGAGTCTGTACTTATAAATGATTAAATACAGAAAAATGATGGGGAAAATAAGCAAATGTCCCAGACAGATAAATATCCTACTATCAAGCCTTATAGTTCCTTGGCAGAAGACATTTATTTAGTAGACAAAAAGTCCTGCATCTTTCTATCATAAAACTCTTAAAAATATGAGAATACTTCAGGAACAACCTCAGAGCAGAAAAATGTATGCATGGCATTTTGCTTACAATTTCAGGAGGTGTATAGAGACAGTAAGGACTAAAATTAATATCGTGGCATCAGAAACAAGTTTGATAGGAAATCATTGCATGAAATATTAAGATATATTATGGGTGCCCTCTTGGAGACAGAGTGATATGTCTACTGCAAGAGTGCCTTGCAGTACTAATAATTTTTTGTTCTAGGAGTTATTTACAAGCTTGTGGATAAGTTGAATGGCTTGGGAGTGTTTTGAAAATGTCTAGATTAAGGATGGTATGAATTACAAAAAAAGAACAAAATCTAAATAGGATTCATGAATTCAAAAATTTTATGAACCTTACTTACTCATTTTATGTTGCAATTGTGTTAAAGCAGTATTCAACACATTGGATCTTCTTAGAATTGACTTTGATTCCTTAAGGCACTGTCATGGTTTGACCCAGGTGTCCCCCACAAACAAATGAATGTGTTCTGATAGATCGATCCTCAGCTGATGGCAGTTAGGGAATTACAACCTCACTAGAACTGTGTTGTTGGGGCGGGCTTTTGGGGGTTATAAGCCAGCTTCCCCTTGCCAGAGTTTGGCACACCTTCCTGCCGCTGTTTGCAGTGCTGTGGCGGAGGTGATGTCCAGCCCTCTGCTCATGCCATCATTTTCCCTGCCAGAATGGAGTCTCCCCTTGAATCCATAAGCCAAATAAACCCATTCCTCTACAAGCTGCTTTTGTTTTGGTTCTTTCTGCGCAGCAACTAGAAAGCTGACTGCAACAGGCACCTTAAGATCTTTGACAGTGAAAATCCTCTCTTTTTTCTATCCTTTACTGCCCTAAACATCTGTTACAATTCTATGAATGGCAAAGTTTTAAATCTGTGTAATATTTACTGAAAACAGTATTTGCTTACCTCACTGCAGGCGCTACCTTGTGTGGATCTGTGCAAAATCTCCAGGTCCATGTGCCCCTAAGCCGTCTTCCCTACACACCACCTGCCACCGTGTGTGAATCCAACTGCATTGTACTGCACTGGGCATCCATAATGCTCTGTGTCCAGCTCTCCATCCCGCCCTGCATGACCTGCCGCCTCCATGTGTGAGCACTGGCATACATCCCCTGCTCCTCATGCCCTTCCCCTGCTCAGGCCTCCACCACTGTTAGTCTCTGGATACTCTTCCACTATGCTCACTGTCAATTTCTACCACAACACCATTTCTGGTGCTTTTTCAATACTTGAAATGTATAATTCAAATGCCTTCTGACTTGGAATTTCAATTAAAAAAAGAAAACACTGTTTGGTTTTCTGATGAGCCTACATCTATATGTAACTTGATGCTTCTCTCCTGTGACTTTCAGCATTATTTTTAATTTCTGTGTATTTAATTTTTGGGTTATTATATGATATATGGAGTTAGTTTTCTTTCTTTCTTTTTTTTTTTTTTGGTTTTTCGAGGTAGGGTCTTGCTCTAGTCCAAGCTGACCTGGAATTCAATATGTGGTTTCAGGGTGGCCTTGAACTCTAGGCAAACCTCTTACCTCTGCCTCCCCAGTGCTGGGATTAAAGGCGTGTGGGAATATTTTTTCTATAATTCTATTGAAATTATTTTCTACTTTTTGATCTAAAAGTTCTTTTCATTATTCTATTTCTAATATATATAATTATTTTCATTGTGTCCCAAATGCCTTTCAAGTTCTATTCTTACATTTTGTGAAGTTCTCATTGATTTTCGCTAATTGCTCTTTTTTTTTTAAATGAGTGCAGAATGTTCTTTCCTCCATATGATTTATTTCATTGGGGAGGCTTCCCATGGGCATTTTATTTGACTTACTATATTTTTCATTTTTCTTCAACATTTATATTTCTTTATTGAATTTCATTCCCATATCCTTGATTCAAAAGAAACAAATGAAAACAGATGGCAAAAGGCTGTGGTGAAAGGACACATATTCTCTGTTGGTGGTGGTACAAACTTCTGTAGGCACTAGGAAAACCATTGTGGAGGTTTCTCAGAAGGAAAAGTAGAAGTACCTCTTGACGGAACTATGCCATTCCTGTGTACATATGCTAAGGACCATACCCTTCAGAAATCCCTGTTCAGTGTTGTCATAGGTCACAAGAGCTAGAAATGGAATCATATTAGATGTTCATCAAGTGTCGAATGAAAAATGATTATATATATGTATATATATATATATATATATATATATATATATATATATAATGTGGAGTTTTATTTAGTTGTAAAGAACAATGAAGGAGCTGGAGAGATGGCTCAGGGGTTAAGGCAGTTGCCTCCAGTGCCTAAGTCCCCCGGTTCAATTCCCCAGGACCCACATAAGCCAGACCCTCAAAAAATGGTGGCCCTGGTGCGCTCTCTCTCTCTCTCTCTCTCTCTCTCTCTCTCTCTCTCTCTCTCTCTCTGCGCTTCAAAATGAATAAATAAAATATTATTTTTAAAAAAGTTCATTTGGGCTGAAGAGATGGCTTAGCGGTTAAGGCGTTTGCCTGCAATGCAGAAGGAGCCTAGTTCGATTCCCCAGTGCCCATGTAAAGC
>PVHP010055468.1:0-10157 GCA_004024765.1 Zapus hudsonius | reverse complement strand
CAAGAGCTCCTCTGCTGGGATCTCTTCGTAAGGCCACATACGAGTTTGTCCAGGTCACCTTCAGAGCACTTCACATTTGCCAGGCAGGTGCCCAGAGTCCCTCTTCCGTCCCTCATTCTTTCTGTCCTCTGATGCAGTGAGCCAGGGGTGATGCTTGTCAGTGAAGGAATGGCCTTCAGTGGATCTCAATATGAACCTGGAAAAGATAATCAAGTCAAAGTTCCACTAGAGACAGGGCCCAAGCATATTGCAAGAACCAATCATCACCAAACACCATTGCTTCTCCACCAGATGCTGGTTCTGAGGACCCCTCAACCCCGGAGAGCAGATGACAGTCACACAAAATCCCTCCACCCCAGAGGGCAGATGAGAGTCTACACAGGATCCTTCCACCAAGGAAAGTAGATGAGAGTCTACACAGGATCCTTCTACTACAGAGAGCAGTTGAGTCTATACAAGATCCCTCACCAAGGAGAGCAGATGAGAGCCACACAAGAGAAATCCTAACCAAAAAAAAAAAAAAACCAACCAGCTGGCAGAGTGCTGCCTAGAAGTCATGGCATTCTAGGTTTGACCTCAGCACCCAGTAACTCAGGCACACCTGTAATCCCAGCACTCAGGAGGTGGAGGCAGGAGATGAGAAATTCAAGGTCATCCTCAGCTACACAGCAAGTTTAATAAGACCAACCTGGGATGCATGAGACTCTATGGAAGGAAGGAAGGGAGGGAAGGGGAAGAAAGTAAGAGAAAGGCTAGGTAGATGGCGTAATTGGTAAAGAGCTTACTGCACAAGTATGAAGAACTGAGTTCTGATCCCCAGAACCTGCTTGAAAGCCAGGTACTAGGGAGGTGGAGGTGAGAGGATCCCTGGGGCTTCCTGACTAATTAGCTAGTCTAGACACACACACACACACATTTATTTACCCAAGCACAGATAAACAGGCAAACATACATGTATGGACACCAGCCTCCCCCCCCCACACATTAAAAAATAACATATTTTATGTTTTGTTTGTTTTTTTGGTTTTTTGAGGTAGGGTCTCACTCTAGCCCAGGCTGACCTGGAATTCACTCTGTAGTCTCTGGGTGGACTTGAACTCATGACGATCCTCCTACCTCTGCCTCCCAAGTGCTGGGATTAAAGGCCTGCACCACCATGCCTGGCTTACATATTTTAAATAAGGTGTCACTGAGGCTGGAGTTAGCTCAATTGATATCACACCTGTCATGCAATGAGCGCCTGAATCCAAAGCCTCAGACCCCACATAAGCCTATAGCTGTGGTGGGCTTCTGTAATCCCAGCCTGCCCTACAGCTACACAGGAGGCAGAGACAGGAGAGTATCCTGGAAGGTGGTGGGCAGAGCAGTAAACAAGGAAAGGCCAACTGAGGTGGAAGGCAAGAATCATTATCTGAAAGTTATTCTCTGACCTCTCGTGCGCGGTATGGATGGTGGTGTGCAGGCTTGGGCACACGCACGTGCGTACACACACACACACACACACACAGAGCCTCATTAAAGTAACTATTTAGCCAGGGGTGGTGGCACATGCCTTTAATCCCAGCACTCAGGAGGTAGAGGTAGGAGGATTGCTGTGAGTTCAAGGCCACCCTGAGACTACAGAGTGAATTCCAGGTTAGCCTGGACTACAGCAAGACCCTACCTCGAAAAACCAATAAATAAATAAATAAAGTAACAACAAAGTAATCAAGTATTTAGTCATGATTAAAAATACACTGTTGCCAGAAAGTCTTCTGGTGTTTTGGTAAACTGGATAACAAGTGATACATTTAATTCCATTTTCTTTGCTTTTTTGTTGAGACTAGTCTCACTCTGTAGCCCCGACTGACCCCGAATTCGATATACAGCCCAGACTAGCCTTGAACTCAAGATCCTCCTGTTTCAGCCCATGCTAGGACTACAGGCATGAGCCACTTTAATTCTCTTACCAAAACTACTTCAATTCTCTCTTCTATCTCTCTCTCTGCTTGCAAATAAATAAGAAAAAAAAATCTTTAAAAAAGCAAAACAAGCAGGGTGTGGTGGCGCACGCCTTTAATCCCAGCACTTGGAGGCAGAGGTAGAAGATTGCCATGAGTTCAAGGCCACCCTGAGACTACAGAGTGAATTCCAGGTCAGCCTGGGCTACAGTGAGACCCTACCTCGAAAAACGAAAACAAAAACAAAAACAAAAACAAAAACAAAAAAAAGCTACTACAATGACAAGGAGTTTGTTTCTAAATTTAAGGGAAAAATTAAGTTCGGAGTAGAAAACCGAACTCTAACCACCTTCACCTCCAATGTAAATGAAAATGGAACCACAGGGGTGAGGTTGCCCAGGTATGACCAGCACCCTTAGGACAGGAAGAAAAGTATCTTCCACACACAAATACCTGTCCCGTGAGGCCACCGACCTGACCCAATTAGGCAGCTGCTGCCCTCTTGGCCGTTGGTCCTCTCACCTTCCCTAACCCAGGCTATTAATGGCCTTGGGCACCTGACAGTCGAGACTAGCAGGGCTTTGAATCCTAAAAATATCCTCTGGCCCCAATGACTTCCAAAGCGAGCGAGGCAAAGCTAAAGGGAACAGGAAGATGTCACTTAAAGCAAGCAGGGCTTCCAGTGGGGTCTGATGTGCTGATGGCATGTATACCTGCTCCAAGACGATCCTGGCTTCTTCCCCTGCCTGTAGCTGTGGGCACTGGTAACTGTGCCCTAACTACGGGGGCTCGGCTGGAGGCAGCTGAAAGAACCACCATTTCTAGAGAGTTACAGGATGAGAACTAGGACCAAGCCCATCTATGAGTTAAACTGGCTCCAGCACAGAAGACACAGCCCTGAGCTCCTACAGCAGCCGAGGCAACACCTCTAGGCTGCCCCTGCCTTACAGAGCACCACTGTTTCCTGGCCACTGGGATGAAAGGACATTCAAGGGGGAGAAAAAAAAAAAAAAAGACAAAAAAAGAAACACAATATTGGTCCAAACAACCTTTTAGATAAAGCTCCAAGATGTTATGCTGTTGTGTACATGTTTCCTCCTAATTAAACATTCCTGAAAAAATAAATAAATAAAACATTCCTGAGATGGAGAGATGGCTCAGCAGAGAGAGAGAGGCTCTTGCCTGAAAAGCCTAAAGACCCTGGTTCAATTCCCCAGTATGCACATAAAACCAGATGCACAAGGTGGTACATGCATCTGGAGTTTGTTTGCAGTGGCTAAAGGCCTTGGCGTGCCCTCTCTCATTCACTCTCTCTCTCATCTATCTATCTATCTATCTATCTATCTATCTATCTATCTATCTATCTATATACACTTTTGGTTTTTCTAGGTAGGGTTTCACTCTAGCCCAGGCTGACCTGGAATTCACTATGTAGTCTCAGGGTGGCCTCGAACTCACAGCGATCCTCCTACCTTTGCCTCCCAAGTGCTGGGATTAAAGGCATGTGACACCACGCCCAGCTCTCATAAATAAATTTTTAAAAATATTTTATTCATTTTTCAAGCAGAGAGAGAGAGAGAGAGAGAGAGAGAAGAGAGAGAGAGCACGCACCAGGGCCACCACCTTGTGGGTCTAGCTTATGTGGGTACTGGGGAATTGAACAGGGGGCCTTAGGCACTGGAGGCAAGTGCCTTAACTGCTGAGCCATCTCTCCAGCCCATAAATAAATTTTTAAAAATTAAAAAAAAAATTGATGGGTGTGGTGGCATATGCCTTTAATCCCAGCACTCAGGAGGCTGAGGCCAGAGAACTGCCATGAGTTTGAGGCCAGCCTGGGATAGAATAACAAAACAGAAAAGAAAAAAAAAAAACTTCCCTCCTGAAGGGAGGTTCAGAAGACTGAAATTCACAAACATCCAAGGCTCAGAAGGCTCCTGAAAGTAGCCAGGCCAAGGAACAAGGAAGCTCAGAAAGCTAGAAGAGAAGAGACTCCAGCGTAGCTGCCCATAAGCTATGCAGGGAGCTCCAGAAAGGCAACTTTATTGACTTGCCATCCATGCTGGGGCGGGCTTCTCAGTAATGCAGCTGCCTTTGAGTCAACTCGCTGGTTCACAAATTTTTTAAAGTATTTATTTACTTTGTAAGCAGAGAGAGAAGAGAGAAGAAAGAGAGAGAGAGAGAGAGAGAGAGAGAGGAGAGAGAGAGAGAATGGACATGCCAGGGCCTAAAGCCATTGCAAACGAACTCCAGATGCATGTGCCACTGTGGGCATCTGGCTCTATGTGGGTACTGGGGAATTGAACCAGGGTCATCAGGCTTTGCAGGTGAGCGCCTTAACCACTGTGCTATCTCTCCAGCCCCTCACAAAAAAATTTTTCAATTAAAAAGAGGAAGAAGCCAAGAGATGGCTCAAGCAGTTAAAGATGCTTGTTTGCAAAGACTGCCAGCCCGAGTTCAATTCCCCAACATCCATGTAAAGCTGGACCCAGAGTGGCAAGGACACCAACCATCCAGTGAGCCTACAACCATGTGAGGTGGAGCCAGGAGCTAAATTCATGCAGCAGTAAGAGACCCTATCTTAGAGAACGTGGACCTCCGCTGGGCATGGCGGCACACGCCTTTAATCCCAGCACTGCGGAGGCTGGGGAAGGAGGAATACCTTGTTTGAGGCCACCCTGAGACTACATGGGCCTCTGAGCTCTACATGCATGCCATGGCATGTACACATTCTCCCTCTCCCTCTCCCTCTCCCTCTCTCTCTCTCTCTCTCTCTCTCTCTCTCTCTCTCTCTCTCTCTCTCTCTCTCTCTCTCTCTCTCTCCCTCTCTCTCTCTCAAATTAGCCAGGTGTGATGGTGCACACCTTTAATCCAGGCACTTGGGAGGCAGAGTTAAGAGGATCACAGTGAGTTTTAGGCCAGCCTGGGACAGAGTGAGACCCTACCTCAAAAAATAAAATAAATCCAGGTCAGCCTGGGCTACAGTGAGACCCTACCTCGAAAAAACCAAAAATTAATTAATTAATTAATTAAAAATTTTTAAAAAGAATTAAAGAGGTTTAAGAAGGAGAGGAAGGCCTAGGCAATTTTGCATTCTTGGAGAGTCCCACTTCCTCCCAGGGGCTGTGAGGACCCCACAGAACATCTCTGGCCAGCATTCTGCAGCAACTTTTGTTATCAACACTGGCAGCAATGGTTCAGGGCAAAGGGCTCTGAGGGGTGATGGGAGATGGGTCAGTGGTTAAAGGCACTTGCTTACAAGCTTGCCTGCCTGAGTCTGATTCCCCAGCACTCACCGTGGAGTTAAGCACAAAGTGGTCCATGCATCTGTGATCCCAATGCACCTATGAACACAGGAGGCAGAGTCCATAGAATCTAGAAGTTTGCAGACCAGGTAGACTGGCATACACATAATAGCAAAAAAAAAAAAAAAAAAAAAAAAAAAAAAAAAAAAAAAAAAAAAAAAAAAAAAAAAAAAAAAAAAAAAAAAAAAAAAAAAAAAAAAAAAAAAAAAAAAAAAAAAAAAAAAGAAAGAAAGAAAGAAAGAAAGAAAAGAAAAGAAAAGAAAAGAAAAGAAAAAAACCCAAGAGGGAGATGGAGAGATGGCTCAGCGGTTAAGGCACTTGCCTGCAAAGCCTAATGACTGGGGTTCAATTCCCCAGTACCCATGTAAAGCCAGATGCACAAAGTGGTGCATGCAACTGGAGTGTATTTGCAGCAGTTGGAGGCCCCAGTGCACCCATGCTCTCTCTTTTCTATCAGTCTCTGCTTGCAAATAAATAAATAATATGAAAAACAAACAAGAGAGACCCTGTCACAAGCAAAGTGGAAGGAGACACCTCGAGGTTGTCCTCAGACCACCACATATGCCCTGTGACACATGAGCCACACACACACACCACACACAACAGTGTAAAAGCAAAGGCTGCTGAGGGTCAGTGGATGGAGGCAGAGAAGGGCCTCAGCACAGTCGGGCAATCTCGGTGGAGCAGAGCTGGGCTACAGGCTGAGGGGTGAACAGAACCCACCCAGGGCACCCTCTGCACGGCTGGTGAGCACACACCTCAGGAAACAGCCTCCCTGAGGACAGATGCTAACTAACTTCAAATGCTTCAAGTCCTGATAGCCTCCGACCTGGATAGCACTCAGAAGACTCTTAGCTCCAGGGTGCCAGCAGATGTTCAGAGCCTTCCTGAGTCAGGCGCTGTTCGAGGTGCTGACGGGAGGAAGGTCTAGCAAACACACAAGATGAGCAGAGCTTTCTTTTTCTAATGAATCATTACCACCACGCACGCCTTTAATCCCAGCACTGGGAGACAGAGGTAGGAGCATCACCATGAGTTCAAGGCCACCCTGAGACTACAGAGTGAATTCCAGGTCAGCCTGGGCTAGAGTGAAACCCTACCTTGGAAAAAAAACAAAAAACAAAAAAAAAAGTATCCCACTAAAAAGTTAAAAGGAGCCTGGCGTGGTGGCATATGCTTGGAGTCACAGCATTTACTAGGCGGAAGTAGGAGGAATTAGAGTTCAAAGCCGGCCTGGGCAACTCGGAGATCTTGCCTCAACTGCCTCCCCAAACCCTGTGAGTAAATAAATGTCAACAAGACAAAAACATATCATAAGCAAAGACAAAACTTAAGCTAGATACAAAACACTTGTGCCACTTTTGCTTACATGGGTGGCTTGGGAGTTGAACCCTGGATGGCAGGCTTTGTAAGCAAGCACCTTTAACTGCTAAGCCATCTCCTCAGCTTCCAAGATTATTTTTTTTTTTTTATTAACAAGCAGAGAGAGACAGAGAGAGAATGGGCATACTAGGGCCTCCAGCCTCTGCAAATGAACTCCAGACACATGTGCCACCTTGTGCATCTGACTCTATGTGGGTACTGGGGAATCAAACTCAGATCATTAGGTTTTGCAGGCCAGCATCTCAACCACTGAGCCATCTCTCCAGACCCGATTGTTTTTGTTTGTTTGTTGTGTGTGTGTGTGTGTGTGTGTGTGTGTGTGTGTGTGTGTGTGTGTTGAGGTAAGGTCTCATTCTACCCCAGGCTGACCTAGAACTTACTATGTAGTCACAGGATGGCCTTGAACTCACACCAATCCTCCTATGTCTGCCTCCCAATGTAGCCAAGGATAACTTTGAACTTCTGATCATCCACCCTCTGAGTACTAGGATTAGAGACCGTCACCATCAGGCTTGGGTTTATGGGGTGCTGGGGGTGGAACCCAGGGCTTCAAGCATGCTAGGCAAGCAGTTTACCAACTGAGCCGCATGCCCAGCCCCATTTTCCTCCTCCAAAATGCACTTCCTTCAGTCACTACAGTGCACACTCCTCACTATGAAATATGGATCTGAATAAGCTTCCAGAGATGATCCCGCTTTCCTACAAAGGAGCACTTTGGAAGCATCGGCAATGGAGTCCGCTACAGCAATGAAGATCCCAAGGGCAGGAAGAGGACGTGGTGCCAGCAAGCGTAGATGGAAAACCCCCAGAAAGCAAGTAAGCAAGGCACGAACCAGGTGAGAGGTCAGCAGGAGCCCCATCTGCACCTATAAACGGAGTTCCACACACCCAGGGTGCTGTTTAAGAATAACTTGCCCTAAACTGGGCGTGGTGGCGCACACAGTTAATCCCAGCACTCGGGAGGCAGAGGTAGGAGGATTGCCATAAATTCAAGGCCACCCTGAGACTACATAGTGAATTCCAGGTCAGCCTGGACTAGAGCGAGACCCTATCTTGAGAAACCAAAAAAAAAGATGGAGCAGCTTGGACTAGAGGTGGACATAAACTGAGAAGTGAACATCTGAGAGAGTTTTTGTTTGGTTATTTTCTTGTTTGTGCTAGGCCTAAAGGCATTTGCCACCACGCAATTTTTTTGTTTTGCTTTATTTTTGAGGTAGGACCTCACTCTGGACAGCAAGATGGCGCACAGCTTGCAGACACTTCCTTGTTTTACCTTCAGAGCTTCTTGTTTACCACTACTCACATAAATTAGAGGCAGGGTCTCTCGCTAGAATCCAGAGCTCCCTGATTCAGCTTGTCTATCTAGGTAATCCTGTCTCTGCCTCGAAAGTGAGGCTATGAGGCTGGGCGTGGTGGCACACGCCTTTAATTCCAGCACTTGGGAGGCAGAGGTAGGAGGATCATTGTGAGTTCAAGGCTGCCCTGAGACTACCTAGTGAATTCCAGGTCAGCCTGGGATAGACTGAGACCCTGCCTCAAAAAATAGAGGGAGAGGGAGAGGGAGGGAGGGAGAGAGGGGAAGGGGGAGAGGGGGAGAGAGGGAGAGAGGGAGAGAGAGGGAGAGAGGGAGAGAGAGAGAGAGAGAGCGCTGTTATGCCTGCCCTGCATTTATGTGGGTGCCAGGGATCCAAACAAGCACAGCAAGTACTTTGCTGACTATACCGTCTCCCCAGCCCCAAAAACATGGCAATTTTCAATGTGACAATGTAACAGCATTATGTAGTAAGTAATTTCACAATCTTTCCTGTAAGTTGATAAATGACTACAAATTATATGCAACTCCAGACAGGAGATTCAGAAGTGGGAACTTGGGTGGGGGTGGGGGCAAAACAGAGCACAGTCTGAGACACTCTGTTTTACCAGGACCCACATAAAGCCTGATGCAGAGTGGCACAGGCACCTGGAGTTCCTTTGCAGTCGCAAGAGGCCCTGGTGCGCCCATTCTTTCTTTCTGCTTACAAATAAATATTTTTTAAACTGAGTTATTTTGATACATTAAAATAAGGATCTGTGATTTCTCATGAAGATAACCAGATCTGGCAGAAGTCATGGACCCATGTTTCCACAGGTTAGTAATTGGCAAAACTACAGGCTTTCTGGTTTACCTTGGTCCCCACACCCAGCACCCTTTATGTATCAACTGCTACCAAGATTTTGTGTTTTCTACTCCCCTTGCCTGGTAGCAATGTAAGGACCTTAGATTTATCTCAATCTATCTTTTGAGGTAGGGTCTCACTCTAGGCCAGGCTGACCTGGAATTCACTCTGTAGTCACAGGGTGGCCTTGAACTCACAGGGATCCTCCTACCTCTGCCTCACGAGTGATGGGATTAAAGGTGTGCACCACCATGCCTGGCTTATCTCAATCTATTTTAACACCATTTCTTATATATTTTTTTTTTTTGAGGCTGACCTGGAATTCACTATGTAGTCTCAGGATGGCCTCGAACTCATGGTGATACTCCTACCTCTGCCTCCAGACTGCTGGGATCAAAGGCAGGTGTGCTCCATCACACCTTGCTTTAACACAGTTTTTTTTTTTTTTGAGGTAGGGTCTCACTCAAGCCCAGGCTGACCTGGAATTCACTAGGTAGTCTCAGGGTGGTCTTGAACTCATGGTGATCCTCCTACCTCTGCCTCCCGAGTGCTGGGATTAAAGGCATGCGCCACCACGCCCGGCTTTTAACACAGTTTTAATCAACATCTGGCTTCAGGTTTCATCATGGGTGTCAAGGATTGTCACTTGAAGATAAACAATGGGATGATGACACTCTGATTTGACCAAACAAAAGGAAAACTGGCTCCCTTTGCCTAGGAGGGAGCAACAAGAGAGCTGTCAGCCTGGGGCGGAGCCGGGGCTCAGAGCTAAGGGAGCTCCAGGGTTCATCCCAGCACCACAAACAAACAACAGATACAGTCAGACCGCATGCTCCCCAAGGACAGGGATGAGTCCTTCCTCCATCAGAGCCTTGTGACACTCCAAGATGTGTAAACAGAACCCAAAGCAGATCAGTAGCAAGCCATCTTTCTTTAACTATCTAGAAAAAGGTAGTTCAAGAGATGGAGAAACGTCAGTCAAAAGAAAAGAGGTCTCCAGCGTGTAAGGGCTATTATTTCACTCCTGAAACCTACTCACCCTCATCGCTCACCGTCACCCCCACCTCATATCCATCCACCTCTTGCCAGAGCAAATTAGATACATTGATCAGAACGCACTGATCGATTTTAAACTTCACGGGGAGGGGGGAACCTCTGAAAAGTTTGGAAGACACAATTCACCGATAAATTCACCGCTGGGTGCCAAAAATCTGACATTTTTCAAGACCAAACGTCCTGTTGGTGATCTTTTCAGCCTCCAGGGACCTCACCCCAGATTAGCCCTGACCTGCAGAGGTGCCCCGCACACCCTGAGCCTCCCTGGGGTGGGTGAATGGGGTGGGGGGATGGGAAGGGAGGATGCAGAGGGAGGGTGG
>PVHP010055467.1:0-10606 GCA_004024765.1 Zapus hudsonius | reverse complement strand
CAATAAACATACATATGGAAGGTCAGATATGACAGATTTAACAACAAAATCTAAGCAATAAAATTCCACAGATTTGTAGCAGAGAATGAGGAAACCTTTGTTAATGTTCAGATTTTAAATCTAAGTTTTTTAAATTAAAATCTGAAATATGAATACAAATATTTGAAGCAAAATGTATAACTTCTGCATTGATAGAGAATAAAAAATCTGAACCTACATATTAAAATAGTTTTCCAAACGTGGCAAAAAATAACAACCAAAAGTAATAATTGATTCATAATGAAAATTTTCTGTTAGAAAGAGAAGAGTCAAATCCAAATATTAAGAATAAGATTTATTCCCATACAGTAATGTCTCCAAAGACAACTCAAGGATACAGACTGTCGGCAGTTTCTAAAGTCTTAAAAATGATGGCTAAATTATATCACTAACAGTTATTACATATTACATATGTAATAACTCTTAGTGATGTTTTAAAAAAGTTGTTCTTCCTGCCCTAATGAAACCCCTACAGTATCCAGGTACTTTTATTTTTTTCAGGTGATATATCTCCTCATTTAAAATGATTTAATAGTTATTAAGTTACAAAATCTAGAAAAGATTGTTACAATTGGACTGTTTTATGTGTCACTTTGTTATGAGAAAACTATGACTGTCCATTCTTTTATCTGGAATTAAAACTTCAGTTATAGTGTAATATCTACAACATTCTTTTATATATCACTCTTTTTGTTAATATTTGAAAGTATATAGTCCTAATATCTCATATTCTAAACGCCATGCTTTGACGTGCCAAAGAACAATTAATAATTTAGCTAAATTGACTCTACATTTATTTACCATTTTTTTCCATTAAACATGGACTTTCTAATTCTTTTGCAAGTTTCTAATCAAGGAAATATCTCTTATGGCTGTAAAATATTTAATTTTAATTAAATAACACTCAAAATGTTTTCTTTGATAACTTCTGATATTGTTTTAGCTTCATTTTGCAAGCATATCATACTTACCTTAGGACTCTTGTTGATCTTACATTAATTTCCCCACATAGTTAAAACGAAAGATCATATATATATATATATATATATATATATGCCTATGAAATTTTACGAGTGTTTATAGATATTTTTTGTATTGATGCTCTCCAGGTTTACAGAGCTTAAGTGTTTTCACAGGTCATATTCCCATGTAGTGATACATTCTTGTTTTTGTTTCTTTGTTGTTTTTTTTTTTGATTTTGTATATGTGTAGTATACATACATGTGGATCCATGCTCATATATGTATAAATATCCATAATTGAATATTCTCAAATGAATGTCTCCATTTCCGTCATAATCTCATTTCTGTCTCTACATGTTCACCTGTGTAACAAGAGAGGTAACTGTGGATTAACTTCTTCAAGCTGTGATTCCTTGCCTTGATGACATTTTCTTGTGAGTCCTTGCTCTTCTCCTCTCTCTGTGTCAGCAAGGTTTGCCTACTCTCATTGCTTAGTCTCAAGCTTTGCCATGAGTGTCAATTCCCTTCTTGTTTCCCCACAGTTTATATCTCAGCAAATTAAAGGACCTCTAAACAATCCAGCATCAGATCTCCTTGGATCACCTTACAAGTAACTGTCTCCATGAAAACCATCCCCACCACCATAAGCTTGGACAGTTCTATTTATTTCCAGATTGATTCTTCTGCTAGTATTTTCCCACTCTGAAATGTTGTTTTTCTCTCTCTCTTTTTTTCAGTTAGAAGTTAGAATGAGTCTTCCATACATAGAAGCCAGATCAGTCCCGAGCCTTCCACAATTTCTCATGATTCCATATCATAAGAAGTGAAGTCGGTCCCATGTGTGATTCTGGTGGTCTGCATGGTCAGTGCTGAAATTTATTTGTTGTTATTCCAGCAACGCTTGGATTTCACAAATCCACTATCCCGCCAGGCTACACATTTCCTCTCTTTGAAGTTAATTTCCCAATTTTTCACATGGATAACTCCACAATTTACTCCAATTCCCTTCTCAAGTTTCATCACGTTAACCAAGTTAGTATAAGAATCTCACAACATAGCACCCCATCCTAAAAATTATTTCTATAGTTTCCTTCACACTATTCACTACTTTACTATAACATACAGATTATTGTTACTGTATTTTGCCTTCACCTAAATGCATTTTACAAACATGCACATTCATTTTTGTTTATACTGCTGGATCCTGAAGCTTTAACTGGCACAATGTAGAGATTGAGTATATTTATTAAATAAATCAATAATTGAATAAAAATAAAAAAATAGGCTTAGGAATTGATTTTGTGGAAGGAGTGTTTGCCTATCACACGTCAATAAAGCCCTGGGTTCAATCTTCAGTGTCACATAAAGCTGGCATGGTGTTGGGTGCACTTATATAATTCAGCACTCGGTAGGTAGAGATCAGAAAATCAATAGTTCAAGGTCATCCTCAAGTACATATAAACACAGGTCAGCCTAAGACCCCATATATTAATTGGCTAATTAATTAATGTGACTTATTAATATTAGTTGATTCTTTTTAAATTCATTTTTTTTTGGTTTTTCGAGGTATGGTCTCACTTTAGGCCAGCCTGACCTGGAATTCACTATGTAGTCTCAGGGTGGCCTTGAACTCATGGTGATCCTCCTACCTCTGCCTCCCGAGTGCTGGGATTAAAGGCATGTGCCACCATGCCTAGCTCATTCTTTTTAATTCATTTTCCCTGAACATGATTTGTAGGCATATATCTGAGCTCCAGAAGGATTACATTAAAACGTTCTTGTGTGATTAGCCATATTTTAATTTTTAACAAAAATTTATAAACGACATAACTTTATATTTGCAGTTACTCATTTGTTTCACCAATGATTTAATTTATTTTATTGATTTAAAAATATTTTATTTATTCATTTTCAAGCAGAGAGATACAGAGAGAGAAAGATATATATATATATATATATATATATATATATAGAGAGAGAGAGAGAGAGAGAGAATGAGAGAGTGAGAGAGATAGATAGATGGAGAGAGAGAGAGAGAAAGAGAGAGAGAGAGAGAGAGAGAGAGAGAGAGAGAGAGAGCACCAGGGCCACCACCTTGTGGGTCTGGCTTATGTGGGTCCTGGGAAATTAAACCCAGGGCCTTTAGGCACTGGAGGCAAGTGCCTTAACCTCTGAGCCATCTCTCCAGCCCAAGTTTTATTGATTTTTATGGGAGTTAAAATATTCAGTGTTTATTTATTTCTTTTCAATGACATATATAGTTATGGTTTATAACCTAGAACATGACTTTTCTAACTGGACTGTGTGTGTAATCCACTTCTGACATACTGTGTTTTTAATAATTATGTACAATCTCCCAATAGAACAATACAAAGATAAAAAAAAGGTCCCTTGAGAGAAAACAATCCATGATTATTCAATATTTTTAAGTTGCCATGTAACTGAAACAGAGCAGAGGAAATACTGTCTCCTGAGAAAATGCCTATAAACTTCAATTACAAGCAAAGACGATAATTTCTAGGAACTGACATAGGCCGAAATCTCTTCAATATTTAAAAGTCATACTTTCTAAACAAGATCATTGTCACATGGATTGATTGTTTTGAATGGGCTCTCTCAAGAAGAATAGGATTTATATTTATGAAGACATTTATTGCACACTGAATGCGAAGTAAAGATTATAAAAAATATCTTTATTGAAGTCTAACAGCAGTGAAAAGGCATTTTCCATTATTAGTGTAATTAGCTCATAATTATGTAAGCAATAAATGCATAATTGGTTTTCATTCTTATTAATAGTGTATACAATATTGGCCAAAAAGCTATAAATAATATTGACAAATTAAGTCACAGTTTCCCTTTGTAATGACTATCAAATTCATTGAAAGGCCTGATATTTGTAAAATAAAAACATGTGAATTATTTTCTAAAAAATCCACAAAGTTCTGTCTTTGGTGTTATGAGAGCAGATTATTATTATCATATCTCAATGCTTTGTGTGTCAAGAGGAAGTAAAAAGTGTCACTTGAGATTGGATGGATCTTTTTTTTTGTGCTCAACTCAATTTCCAAATTAATTTAATTAATCACTATTATACTCTAAAGCCATCTTCTGGTATGCCTCCCAGAACTTGTTTTCCTAAAGAACTATTCTTTCAAAATAACTCTATTTTAGTGGAAGAAGGGATAGACTAAGTGGGCAGGAACGATGGTTCAATGAGAAGAAGTACTTGCTTTCAAGGATGAAGACATGTTTTTGATCCCAACAGTCACATAAAATGTCAGGTATTTTGGGAAGCAGATGTAGGAGGATTGATAAGACTTCAAGATCAACCTGAGATTACATAGTGAATTCCAGGTCAGTATGGGCTAGATGAAAGACACTATATTAAAAAAAATCAGGTATTATGGTTGTGCATTCATGTAACCCCAGAGCTGAGTTGCAATGAGACAGGAAGAATTCCTGGGTTCCCTAAATCATAACTGCCCAACCCACTGGAAGTTTAAGGGTCAGAGAGAGACTCAATATCACAGAAATTAGGTGACAGAGTGATGGAGGTGGGGACCACCACACATGTACACATGGGATCTACATACCTGCACATGCATGCATGAAGGATATACACATTAACTATAAGAAAAAACAAAGAGAGAGATGAATTACTTAAATATGTTAAATAAATTTGCTCCTGATCATACAGGACTGTGATCTTAGTACTGAAGATGCTGAGTGAGGAAATCTCAAGTTCAAGGTGAGTAGGTGTTACATAGCAAATTTGAGGTCAGCTTGGCTACATTAAAATGTTAGTCAGTGCCCCCAGTAGATCAAATATGCTTCCAAGCTGGCCTCCAAAGTCCCTGGTGAGTTCTGCTCCCCATCCTGCCAGTACAGCCTACTGGAATATGTGATAAGTCCCATCTGAAGCTGGTCCACCTCCCTTCCTTCTTAACACCAGAGTAGGGACTCTCAAGTCCCAGTGGATGGCACAGCATATTTCTGGGCACTGAGGGTCTGCTCAGTGCAGTAAGTGGGCCAGGATACCCATGGTCCTCCAGTACAAACCTGGAATATGCACACACACAGAAGGAGAAATGTAGTCAGCTTTCACGTTACCCATCCCCAAACCTGTGGAATACCTCCATCCCATGCCGATCTGGATCAAGGCAGACAGGCCACTTAACACAAGCCCCACAAGAGCTGCTGTTGTTCAGCAAGATATAAGGACACTTTCATGATGGGACAACCAACCCCAGTGCAAATAAACAAAACACAATCCAACACAGATCCCTCCCCACATACACAAGAATATGTACTCCCACACTGGAAGCCTTCAATGAAAACAGAGGAAAATCCAGGCATAGAATCCTAAACAGGAATTATCAGTGGATTCAACAATCTTAATAATGAAAGCCATGAACAAAAGAATGGAACTGAAGAGATACAACAGAAAGAACACCATAGATGGCTGAAGGAAATGGAAGAAAGAAAAAGGAATTCAATGGTACCTGGAATAAACTGAATGAAGACATCATTAGATGAAGGAATGCATTCAAGGAGATAATGAGAAAGTCTAATCAAGAGGTGAAAGAATGCCTTCGGTGGTTAAAGCAACATGCTTGCAAATTCTGATGCCCCCAATTGCATTCCCCAGTATCCAAAGAAAGCCAGATGCACAAAGTGGCCCTGGGTATGGTTGTATTACACAATGGGTGGGCTTCTGTGTGAAGTAAAACTAGAAAAAGAAGAGAGTCGTTCTAGGCAACCCCAGGCTTCCTGAGTGAATGTGTCTAGTGGTTCTGTTATAACCTGGGGAGTTAAGAAAACAGCATCAGCCTTCAAAATAGACAGAAAGAGTCTCCAGAGTGCCTCCAAGATGTGAGCCTCAGGTGGATGTATCACTGAACTCCCTTGTTCTGGGTGTCCAACTTGCTGTATCAAGCACCTACTATGTTTTCTGAGTCTGCAGGGCACCAGGAGTCCTTGTTGAACTATTCAGCCTCCAATTATGTAAGCCAGCCTTATAAAACTCTATAAATTCACATATATAGAGGATTATAAATAAGATCTATATTTTGTACATATTTCTTGTTTTGGGGATGATCCTTTAGACAACACATTAATATGCCTGCTGTTATACCAAAGTAATTACATAGGCTTTTAAAAAATAATCCTTATGTTTTGAAAATGTTGTAAATACACATGTAAAGAAAAAAAAATACAGAACGATTATTTTCCATCAATCAAACCTTGTTAAACTGTAGACAATCTTACCTGCTTGTGACTGCTGGACTCAAGAATATTTCAGTCCCTGCAAAACCCCTTCGATTTCCATCTTATAACCACAGCTATTTTCCACAAATTACTAGTCCCTTCATCATCTCTGGAAGCAACATTTCAAATGGGAATTAGGTAATAAGTCAACATTTGCATTGACTCTTTTCATGTAGCACAATTATTAGGACACCTGGGCTGTTGCTGGTATCAATAGTTCTATTTATTTCTATGTAATATTTCATGTTATGACGAGCTGCTATTTGATTAGCAATTTGTTATTCGAAAGACATAAAAATTGATTTCAGGTTTTTTTGATGATTTCAAATCCAGCTATGATCTGAAAAACATGCTTTTTAACCTATTAAATATATCTGTTTGTTTTGCAGTATCAAAGTCTATTAAAATAATTTATTTGAAAGCAGAGAGAGAGAGACAGAGAGAGAGACAGAGAGAGAGGCAGAGAGAATGCCTGTGCAGGGCTTTCAGCTGCTGCAAACTGATTCCAGATACAAATGCCACTTTGAGTATCCAGCTCAATGTGGGTACTGCGGAATTGAACTTGGGTCTCCTGGCTCCTTAGGTTAGCTCCTTAATTGCTAATGCATTTCTCCAGGCCCCTCAAAGTCCATTTTTGTTACATTGCAGAACATTTCAAAATATGAATGACTATAGGCCCTTGAAAATCATAAGTTATGAAAAAGTTGATTGTTTTTCATTGAGAGGAAAATTCTAGATTTGCATGCATGAAATACAAAGATCCTGGATATAATTTTTTCCAGTTCATCATAATCATATGAGTTAGGGTTGGATAATGATGTCTATAGGATTTATGTGAACACATATTGTCATTACATTGTGAAAAATCACAAGGTTGGAATTGGTGAGTCATGAGATGAAATTTCGAAAAGGAATTGTGAGACGTTTTTTTTAGGAGGGATCTTATATCCTCACTAGCCATAGATGACTAATCCATTCTTCAGAATTGACTGTTGCCATGAGTAATAGTTTTGGCCATTCTCCTGCATACAAACTGATATTTCATGGGAAATTCAGTAGAATTTCTTCCACAGGTAACAGTGTTGAGCACCTGACTCATTGTAATGTACCTTTCATCCCTAGTGAAACAAGTCTTCAGATTTTGCAGGTGAATTGGGTTGCTTGCTTGTTCACTATTATCTTATGTTTCTTTATTTTAGATACTAGTGCTTTGGATGGTGTCTGCTTTATGAGTATTTTCTCCTATTCTACTGTTTAATGTTTGCCTTTTAACAAAGCGTATCAAAGAAAAGGCTAATGCTTTTACTAACATTCTAACAAAGTCTACTTTACCATTTTCATTCTTTCCCAGAGTAACATGCTTTATAATGAACCACATATATTTCTTTGAAATCTCTTCACTTTTTTTGTCTTATTTTATTATTGATGTTGTTCCTGTCTTTTATACCCCTTCCTTGTTCACACTTTAGATTGATTTTGTACTTTGTGTGTGTGTGTTTCCTTTAAATTATTGTGATTAGATCCCATGTTGCTATCATAGGTACTTTTCTAATTATTCTCTCAGTTATTGAGAAGGAGCGTTGAATGTCAGATTAGAATGTAGATTTATGTGTTTGAGTGTTGCTATGGAGTTCACTTTTCCTTGAATTTACCATCTTTTTACCTCAGCTTCCTAAATGTTGGGACTCCTCACATGTGCAGTAATGCCTTAGTTTTGATTTCTTTTAACTAGGTTTGTTAAAAGTCTGATTATGCACCTCAGGCCTGAGGCAAGATCCTATTGCCTAAGAAAACACTGAAAACCATAGATCAGCATCCAAAGACTTGCAGGTTCCAGAATGGTATCCAGCCCCAGATGGTAGTTAGTGCAAGTGTAGTGCTGGAAGGCACTGCATAAGCTACCAGGTGAAGCTGGTCAATGACAACTGGAGTAAACAGAGACCACTGGCATGAAATGCAGTCGGCCACCATGAGAATGCTGACCACACCTCCTACTGTGAGAGAAAACAGCGGACCAAGAGGAGTACTTGTGCAATGGAGGAGCCAGAGCCTGAGGGAGGCAATCAACAGCTTTTAAATTTGGCCAAATATTCCACTTAGTGATGGGGAACCCTTAACTGGAACTGGGGACTTAGGGTGATATGCACTGGGAGTCGGACTCTTGGGATCCCAAGAAAAGAGGCACTATGGGAGCGATTCAGGGAGGCTACTAAAAATAGAATCTAGCTAATTCAGGAATGTGTATCTCAGTTAACCTATACTGATCTCACTCTCCGATGGAGATTCTATTTGTATCTTTCAGAATGAAGTGAGAGAGCTGTGGCTCATCCAACCCTACCAACACTTCAGGCCGATAGCTGAGATCCTGGTAAGAGATGAGCCACCCCAGACATACCATGGAGGATCCATATGGAACCCAACAGAGAATGACAGGATGAATTAATGACCTAGATCCACAGCTATTCAATCAACACAGGATAAACCAGTGAGACAGAAACCAATGATTTTCAACACAACCTAAAACAATAGTACAGAGACCCCTAATATCTCAACAATAAAACAGCTTTAATACTCACCCACAACAACTCAGGGAAATGAGCAGAAGTGGGGGCAGAAAGATTCTGAGAGCCTTGGTGGGGGAGAATATCCAGAGACATGGCCCCCCTCAGTAACAACATACTAGTGCCTATAGAACCGGGCTGACTCCTAGGCTATCCATGGTCCCCTGCTCCAAGGGCTAAACCAGACTAACCATGGAGGAGGATATCCAGATGATTGGGGATGGGGAAGAGGGACATTGGGGAACTGGGGATTACAACTCATTGTTTGCCCATTAAATAGTGTATCTCATTATGGACAAAAAAGTCTGACTATGATTTAATAATTAAAGACATTTCTTCTTATGTAAACAGTGAATGTCATAAAATTCTTTGTTAGCACTACGCCCTATCCCATAAAATCCCCCCAAATAAGAAACTTCAGTTTACTTAATTAAATATATTTCATGCTTTTCCTTTAGACTTCTTCCTTGATTCATTAATCTTTCAAAAATATGTTATTTAGTTCACTGGTTTGGGGAGATCCCTCGTGTTTTTGCTATTGACTTTTGATTTGATTCTATTGTTTCAGAGGTCAGATTTAAAATTTAGCATTGAACATATTTGATGATCAGTGGGCCCTTCATTGGATGTTTATTGTGCATTATATATATAGATAGGATGTTACATATGCATCTATTAGATCTAATTGTTCAATCTTTAGCTTATGCTGTTATCATAGGTGGTTTTCTTTCTCTATTCTATTGCTTATTGAAAATTATCATAGTAGATTTTATATTTTTTCTTTTAAGTTAAAATGTCACCAGAGCTCATATTTAGCTGTCCTGTTGTTTTGTGTAGACATATTTATCATTGCTTTGCTGTTGTGGTAAAATTATTCCATTGGAATTAATTTTCAGTTGTTTTTACTCACTTTTATATCTGAAGTCACATTTTTTGTGTGCATGTATACACTTCTGGTTGGCCTTAATAAGTATTTGTGCAATATATTTTCTATTCTTTTAGATTTATTGAACCTACTTTTGTTTACACACACACACACACACACATATATATATATATATATATATATATATATATATATATATATATATATATATATATATTTCTTCCTGATCTTTCTGACACCCTTTCTTTCTGGTTTAGTGTCTATGATGATGGTTTCTATTAGCCATTCAATGTAGGTTGCTGTTGAGACATTCTTAGCCCCTTTATCTGAGATCATGTTAATTTCCCCTTCATTTACTTGAAATATTTTATTAGGTATGGGATTCTTTTCTTTCAGCACTTAAAATATACTATGTGACTTCTAGTAAAAATATCTATTATCATTAAAGTAGACTGTCCCCCACCCCCACCCCAGGTAGCTAAACTATTAGTTTTCTCTAACTGATTTCTGCAATGTCTATGTAGATTTCGTTCTGTCTTTTTTTTTTTTTTTTTGGTTTTTCAAGGTAAGTTCTCACTGTAGCCCATGCTGACCTGGAATTCACTATGTAGTCTCAGAGTGGCCTCAAACTCATCACAATCCTCCTACCTCTGCCTCCCGAGTGCTGGGATTGAAGGCATGTGCCACCACGCCCAGCTGTAGATTTCTGAAGCTGAAGTATGATTCTTTTTCTGTCAGTTTTTCCAGCTTGGCTAAGATTATCTTCTTAAATAATTAAATTTATGTTTTGAGTCAGATATGAAAAATTATGGTTATTATGTCTTTGGTTACTGTTTGCACCTCACCTTCTTTCTACTTTCTTACCAGGATAAAACAGCATGAACATA
>PVHP010055466.1:0-10299 GCA_004024765.1 Zapus hudsonius | reverse complement strand
TTTTTTCTTTTGGATGAAATAGTGACATCTAAGCTCCTTACATGCCTGTCCAGAAACTAGAAATTTATCCTTTTCTGTTTTGTTATTTGTAATACTCTTTAGTACCCTACAGTATCCGTATTTTGTCACCCAATCCTACCTAGAACAATTAGTCAACCAGTTACAAATTAATGGAGCTATAACTATATTCTCAGTGCTTACTCTGTGTATGTGCCAGGATCATATAGAGCTATCTTCTCATAGAAAATTTATAAGGTGACTACTCTTATTTTTCTCACTTGAGAGCACACAAAGCTGTTAGACAATTTGCTTATGGTTAGCTAACCAGTAAATTATAAACTGAGATTTAAACCCAGGTCTAGATTCTTAGCCATGTATTGTACAGTTTCTCATATATTTCCTTGTACTACACTTATTAGTTCTAATCTGAATAAAGTATATTCTACACATTTTGCAAATTCCTTCATTTGTAGGGATCCGTGGTGCTACAATAGATGTTTTGTTTATGGTTAAATTTTTGGACCAATACATTTGTTTTGCATCTGGCTATTTTCCATTTTTTTTCTTCAACCAATTTCCCACTGATTTCATAAAAGAATATGAAGTGTTTTATTGTTAACATACAGATATGTCCAGATACACCTAAAAGTACAGACCTTTTTACTCTAAGTTTTAAATAGCTATTTTTGACTTCTTTCTTATTTGAATATCTAAAAGTTTCCTTGATTTGGCTAAATGCAGCTTTTAATTTTAATATTTCTTAGTTTTTATGTAAATATGTTTAGTAGTTCATTCTTTTATTTTTCCTCATGAAATGAGGAAAACTATGCACATACAGATAATACTTTATAGTGGTTTTCTATGAACAGTCTCCTATTTGTCCATTTCAGTTCCCTCTGTCATTCTTGTAAATTTATATGGGCTCTGATCTTTAGGAAGTAAGCATTTAATTCATGTTTGAGGATGGTGTGATATTTTTATGTTTCTCAGAGTTTACACATTCTTCTTTTTGTTACATTATCAATATCTCTTCTTTCCTTTTTCTTCTATGCTTTTATGTGATTTTTTTAAAGACGACATTGGAAAAAATCTGAGGGTACAGTTTTTTTTTTTAGGTAAATTGTTATAGCTACTCTGTGACTAATATGTGCTGGTGAGAGAATAGCAGAATTAAAGATGTTTCCTCTCTTAGTAAATGTTATGTAAGACTGAGAATGCTCTAATGTTTTATGTAACTGGAGCCTGTAGTGCCCTAATAAGTAGAAGAAGCTGCACCCATGGGCAATTAACTTTTTTATTAATAAGCAGTTAGACAATTAAGAGGAGCTTAGACAGTCTCTCAAGTGTGGTATTACACTACGTCCTGCGTAAATAACCTTGTTGCTGTTCTGGCTTGTTTTTTGTTGTCAGGCTGCCCATTCCGTCACAGTGATCCAGAGCTGCTGACACAGAAGCTGCAGTCATACAAGATATCCCCTGGAGGCATAAACCAGGTAAGTCATATTCTGCTGCTCCGTGTCTTCTGTGGTGACGCATCAAACAGATAGATCCTCCCTTATTGAATGACTTACAGTGAGTGGTGCTATGCGATGCTTTATGCCCTATCTTCTTGATGGATCAAGCTGAAACCTGGGTTGGACTCCTTGGAAATTCAAGTTCTTCTGTCTGCTAGGCTACATTTTTTTTCTTTGTAGTAAAGAAACAGGAAATCTTTTATTCTTTTAATTTGTTTTGCTATTTTAATCAAGGAGCACATTTTTGAAAATAAGGTTAAAATGAGACAAGTAATAGGTCTAAGTGTTGAAATACTTTGCTTTGTGAACAAACAAAAAGGAAATGTTATCTTATAAAACTAATATTTGAGCACATCTTTTAGAAAGTCTGTATTTTAAAAATATTGTGCTATTGCGAAGGCTTATCTATAGTGTATTTCTGTTTGACTTGGATTTTAAAGGAGCAGAAGAGGTGCATCTTCTTCCAGAGCTTAAGGGAAGCAATGATATTTTTGAGCTGGGACATCTCCGTCAATATGCATCCTTAAACAGTTATTTTTTTGCTGGGGAACATTATTATTTTCGAGAATACTACTGTTCTCTGTTCAAAGTTCAGAATGAGTTTAGCTAATTCAGTTGAAGGCTTGTGTAGTTTTTGGTACTTACTGTAGGCAAGGCAGAGTATCTTGAATATTCTAATGAAGGAGAGAGTCTAGCCAGCTGGTGAGCTAGGAAGTACCTTCTGGAAGTTCTTGAATAAGGTTTTAAGAGAAGGTTGGGAATTAGAAAGCAAAAGTGCACAAATAAAAGGTAAAAAGTATATAAGATTATTGTGTTTCAAGCTTGGGATAATGGTAGGACCAGTGTGTGTGTGTGTGTGTGTGTGTGTGTGTGTGTGTGTGTGTGTGTGTGTGTGTGTGTGTGTGTGTGAGAACTTACAGGAAGTCGTTGATTTCAGAGTTGAGTTTTAGGAGTAAATCAGTTTACATGATGGAATTAAAGTGGATTTGTAGTGCACTAGAGAAATTTGGACAAGAAATCTCTTATTCTTTCTAGTTATAATCATGAGATAGGTAATAACATTAGAAAAACCTGGAGTCCTTGGATGTGATACCCCATGAGTACTTACTTAGTAAATCAGTGGTAGTACTAGAATTGAAGTAAACCCTTCTATGAAAAGTGTTTCCAGCCCCATTCTACTTGAAAAATAATTATTATGATTTCTTGTGGAAAATGAGAGACAGGTAAAAGTTGATTGTGCTGAATGAGTTACTTATCACTCCCTTTGGTGGACAGGACAGTATAATGGGGGAAACCAAAACCAAGAACGCTCTTACTTAAAAGATAATGAATAGAAGTGAGAATAGGTGGCCCTTTCAGAAACTGTTCTAATAAAGAGGTTGTCAAAATGATTTAGCATAAGCATATGGTTGATGGGGGAAGATTTATTAGTAGACTTAAGACTTGAGCTTGAGCTGATTACAGGCTGGTAGAGGAGGAAAACAACCATGAGAAAGAGTGGACAAAACAGTAACGACTATCTCTAATTATGTCAGGGTAGCCTTCCTTCTTCATAACATGCCTATGCTACTATGTAATGCCCTTAGCACTGACTCAGTTAAAAATTTTTTTGGTTTCTTTCATGGAAAGCCATAATTATAAACTCAGTAGTAATTTTTATGTACCTGAATTTAGAGATATGTGTCATGTATTATTTAAGGGCTGGCAAATCAGACAATGAGAACAATTCACAAAATATAAATATAGGTAGTAACAGTGTTTCAAAAGATCTGGTTGGTTTTTTCATTGAGGCAAAATATAAATTTAGTCATAAGTGGATTCTTTATATGCACAAATGTTTTTATCACCTCAAAAGAAAACCCAGTACTCATTAAACAGTCTCCAGCCCCTGGCAACCAGCAATCTTCGTTGCATCTGCATGAATTTACCTATTTAGAAATTTCCTATAAGTGTAACAATATACTGTGTGGCCTGTTATGCTATGTATGGTGTTCTCCCTGGGTCTCTCACTATTTTTTCTATATACTTTTTGTGTCTATGGCCAGTGTCCTCCTTTAGAAGAAAACCAGTTGTATTACATCAAGTTCCACCTTAGTGACCTCATTTCTGCTACCTCTATAAATACCTTATCTCAAAATTAGATCACATTCTGAGATAGTGAAGATGGCGATTTCAAGCTTCTCTTGCTGTCTCTCTTGCCAACACAATTCATTCAGTTACACCAACTTAATAGATATGAAATGGTATCTTATTGTAGTTGTGATTTTGATTCACGTTACCCTGACGACTAATGATGTTAAACATCTTTTTACATTTTGTTGGCCATATTTTCTCTGAAGAAGCATCTGTCTCATTCTTTTTTTAACATTTTATTTATTTATTTATTTATTTATTTATTTATTTATTTATTTATTTATTTATTTATTTATTTATGAGAGCGAGAGAGAGGCAGACAGGGAAACGGAGAATAGGAGCGCCAGGGCTTCCAGCCACTGCAAATGAATTCCAGATGCATGTGCCTTCTTGTGCATCTGGCTTCATATGGGCACTGGGGAATTGAACTTGTGTCCTTCTGCATTGCAGGCAAACGCCTTAACCGCTAAGCCACCTCTTCAGTCCTGAACCATTCTTTTGCTGCTTGGATTTGGGATGCTATTTTGTTCAGCTTAAAAATTCTTTATGCATTTTGTACATGAGGCACTTCCAATACATTATGTACCAATATGTTCTGCCTTTCTATAGCTATTTTTATCAATTTCTAAGTAATATACTTTGATGGAAAACAGTTTTTTTTTCTTTTTCCCCCTCCCATTTCCCCTCCTTTTGTCTTCCTTTTCTTGTCCCCTTTCTAGTGAATCCCTTCCTTCCAACTAGTCCCTCTTCTGTTTTGATGTTTCTTTTCTGCCTCCCTCCATCACCCATGACAAAGTGTTAATAATGGTACTAGTATTATATAGCTCTTGTGCAGGTAATGACAGTTGTGAGGACTACACAGGCCACTTCATATCTGGAAGGCAGAACTTCAAATGGGTCCCCTCCTAGGTGGGCATACCAGATCAGTCCATGGGGTAGGGGGTCATGAATAGCACAGGAGGTAGCCAGGTTCCCCCCATTTCTGTGTTGTTGCTGAGGGGGGAAATGTCTCTGGATATTCTCCCACATGATGCCTCTTACAGTCTTTCTGCCCCCTCTTTTGCTCAGTTTCCTGAGGCATTGTGGGTGAGTTTTAAGTCAGCTTTATTGTTGAGATCTTAAGTGTCTCTGTACTTCTGCTTTAGGTTGTGTGGGATCTTGTTGGTGTCTGCCGCCTGGACTTATCCTGGGTTAATTGACTCGCTGTGGTGATAGGTCTCTTGTTTATCAGGACTCTCTCAAAGGTTTCATTTGGGGCCTACATGATAGGCTCCAGGGGGTTCATCTCTTGCCAGGATGTCCACCATCATCCTGTGACTTGTTGGTGGAGACAGGGAGTTGCAGGTCTGTTCAGTTTTTCATGGGGTTAGGCTCCCTCCCATTCTATTCATGGCCCCTCTTACCAGGCAATGCCCTCATCTTCCTCCAGAGCTTACTGAATGAAAGTAAGGTCTTTATGGTTTCGATTCATTATTGGTTTAGCTTATTGTATAGATCTCCCATCCTCCCCTACCTCCCTCGTCCATTCCTTCCATCCCCTTTTACAGTCTCTTGTTTCATCTGTTAGGTTTGCTGATAAGCTTAACCTGGTTAGGAACCACATATGAGTGAGAATATGCAGCGTTTGACTTTCTGTTCTTGTGTGAGTTCGCTGAGTATGATCTTCTCCAAGTCTGTCCACTTTTCTTTAAATTTAATTATGTCATTTTTCTTTTCAGCTGAGTAGAATTCCATTGTGTAAATGTACAACTTTGATATCCATTCATCCAGAGATGGGTATTTGGGTTGATTCCAGTTCTTAGCTATTTATGAATTGAGCTGCAATAAACACAGCTGAGCAAATGTCTCTGTGCTGAGGAGTTAAATCTTGAGAATAGAAGCCTAGTAGAGGGATAGCTGGGTCCATTGGTAGCTCTATATCCATTATATTCAGGAGTCTCCACACTTTTCATAGTGGTTGAACGAGTTTGAAATCCCACCAGCAGTGAATGCCTTTCCCCCTTTTTTAAATTGAGAAATGTATTGTATGAATATCTTCTATATCATTCTTATTCCCTTTGGGTTGTACTCTTATGTTCCCTCTTCCTTATCCCCTTTCACCTGAAGACCCTCCTTAGAGGGTTATCAGTATTCATTGTGGGGTAAGAATGCATTCTCTGTGGGACCCCCCTCAGAATACACCTTTCCACCTTATGGCTCTTACATTCTTTCCATCCTCTCTACTGCAATGTGTCCTGAGTCTTGAGGGCATATTATAAGTCTCCTTTAGTGTTGAGCTCTCCACAGTCTCTGCTTTTCTTCTTTGATAAGTGTTAGGTACCACAGTCTCCCTGGAGAAGGTTCTCAGGCTAGGAGTGAGAACAGCACTTGTGTTTAATATGTCTCCTAGGCCTGGCAGATGTGTTAACAGGAGACTCATCTTATTCTAGACTGTGGCTTTCTTTTCTTGTTATACTTATGGGTCTTGGGTTTCTCCAGTGTTTCCTGCCACCTGTACTGATCAGATTTTCGCACCAAATGAAAGCAGGATGGATCAAAAGGGATAAGCATAGACATTCAGAAGATTTTTTTTTTTTATGGGAAGAACCTCTCTTTTAGTCAAAACATAGTGTGAGCTTCCCTTTAGTGTCTATGACCTTCCAAGCTGTAGGCTTGGTTCTCAATACCAGCTATGAAATCCCTCCCACTGAGCAGGCCTCATATCCAATCAGAGAACAGTTGATTATCCCCAAAGCCTGTGTGCCACTATTGCACCAGTATGTGAACATCATGCCTGAGTGCTTGATTTTGTAGCTTGCAGGATCCCCTGCTTCATCATTGTTGTAGTTAACTTTCTAGTTGCTGCACAGAAAGAATCCAAGCAAAAGCTGCTTGTGGAGGAATGGGTTTATTTGGCTAACAGACACAAGGGGAGACTCCATCATGGCAGGGAAAATGATGGCATGAGCAGAGGGGTGGACATCACCTCCACCACAGCACTGCAAACAGCGGCAGGAAGGTGTGCCAAACACTGACAAGGGGAAGCTGGTTTATAACCCCATAAGCCCACCCCCAACAACACAGCTGCAGCAAGGTTGTAAAACCCAAACTGCCATTAGCTGAGGATCGATCATTCAGAACACATTCATTTGTTTGTGGGGGACACCTGGCTCAAACCATGACAGTCATGCTGTTGGTGACTACTATCTCCCAGTAACCCTCAAGCAGCTCACATAACACTTTCCAGCACTATGCAAGCTAGTTAGCAGGGAGCAGGCTTCCATTTCAGTCCTAGCATGATCTCTCAATGTCCTGCAACCTCAGTCTATGGTGTTTCCAGTGATTGGGCAATTGAGTCATCATTTAGCTTTGGAGGTTAACCAAGTACTTTGGCAATGGCCTGCTTTGTTTTGGAGGCCTCCTGGACCTCCCTAATGAACAGTTCACTGTTGGAAGTGACCCAGTTTTGACAGTGGGATTTATCAGCAAGAATGTATGGTTTTAGGATCCAGCTTTCTTTAACCTATAAGGTGCTTCTGCCCAAACTATCCCCCTCCGACTCTTATTAAGAGAGTTATATATTTTAATTAGCTAACCAAGAGTAAGGTTTCTATGTTACTGATTTATGCTATCTTTCATTTAATGTATCTCCCCCTCCCCTGGCTGTCTTATACCAGTTCCCCCTGGACCCTTCTGCCCCCTAGAAGTGTCCTTGCACTTGCCTGTCAGATATCCATCCTCTCCTCCTATCCCTCCCTGCTGCCTCCCTGCTTCCTCATTCTAGCTTTCTTACCCAGTCCTAAAATGCTGCTCACTACAACTGATATACAACTCAGACTTCCATGTTAGGCTCTACATGTGGAGGAAACTTTGAGTTGTCTTTTTGAGTCTGTGTAACCTTACTTAGTGTGGTGGGTTGATTCAGGTATGCACTATAAGCTTAGTGTTCTGAATGCTTGGTCCCCAGCTGATGGTAGTTTTGGAATTGGAACCATGCAGATGTGCTGTTGGGGGCGGGCTTATGGGGATTATAAACCAGCTTCCCCTTGCCTGTGTTTGGCACAATTTCCTGCCCCTGTTTACAGTGTTGTGGTGGAGGTGATGTCTACCCTCTGCTCATGCCATTGTTTTCCCTGCTGTCATGGAGCTTCCCCTTGAGTCTGTAAGCCAAAATAAACCCATTCTTCCACAAGCCGCTTTGGTCAGGTTCTTTCCGTGCAGCAACAAGAAGCTTACTTCAACACTTAGTATAATTTTTTTCTATGTCTATCACTTTTCCTACAGATTTCATTATTTCTATTTCATGAGAAATTTTTTAATGAGAAATATATATTTACAGATATAGAATAGAATGCTAGGCTCATCGTTTTGCTCTTACGTCACAGGAATATAAATGCACCCTGTGGCTTGGCTTTGTTTCTGTGGATTGATTTCATCTTCAGTTAATTTATGGTGTCAGACAAATTTTAAATTCATTTTTGATGCCTTCCTCAAAATGGTACTTCATTGATCTGAATATGTAGTTACTGGTGTCCAGTAGTTGTGAGTTCATCTGAACAACTTAATATCTGTGTGGAAAAGCATCAGGATATAAGCTCTAAGCATTAGCATTGCTTGGAATACTTTAACATCCATGTTAGTATTACCTGGATCACTTTAATACCTGTGTTAGCATTACTTAGAATACTTTAATACCCATGTTGACATTACTTGGAACATTTAATAAATATCTGTGCCAGCATTATTTAGAACACTTTCATATTTCTGATATCATTGTTTAGAACATCTTAATATCCATGTTAACTTTGCCTAGAACACTTTAATATCTGTGTTAGCATTACTTAGAACATTTTAATATGTTTGTGACTTCATTTTTATATTATCATTTATTTTATATTGATTTTTTTCATTTTTGCTCTAATAATTGAAGAAAAATAAATCAAATAGTAGGCATGACATTGGATTCTGTGATAGGTTGGCATTTACAGAGGAATTTCATGTAGCATTTCATACAGGAGATATGGAATTTAAAAATGTAATGTGTAAGACAATCAGAGAGAATGGCATTTTAAACTATCATTCTTATTATTGCTTCATGAGACTCATTCTGTGCTTCTGTTAAAAGCTATAAAGCCTTATTTAATAACGAGGATAGTTGAAATGCAAGACTTCATGTTCAGTTCTTTTTGTGGCAGGGATGGTAACCTTTTAAAGGGGGTAGAAATTTACATTTCTCTAAAATAATGTTTTCTTTCATTAGAAGTTATCTCTTAGTTCCAGCAGTTTACTATGCTTGATAAATAGGCCAAGTATATATATTTATTATTCATTTGGGGCCAGAGGGCAATGGAACTTTACAAACTTTAGCTGTCTTTGCTGTCTGCTGATAAGGAAGGGAGTTTACACTACTCAAAAGAGATTTCATGAAGTAGAATTGGGAAGCAAATTGTATTTAGAAAAGATAGGATGGTGTTCCTAATACTGTTTGTGCTCACATGCTGCTGAGCTTTACTAGAGACAAAAGGACAAATCTGATGGAAGGTAAAAGTATTGCCTCTCCATACTTGTCCAAAGGATTTTTCATAAGATTTCCTGATGAGCATACAGACACCAATGTGAAAATAAAAATCTAAATAACTAATTTGAGTGTTTCATGCCTCAATTCTTAGATTAGTAGATTTATAGCCACCAATTTAGAAAGATGGACTGCAATATGACATTCTGATGGTAACTGTCAAGTTCTAATACCTGGATCTGTCTTTATCTTTTTGACAAGGTAATGCTATTAAAATTTACAGGTGATAGGTCAGAAAGATAGCCTACTATCAGTTGTCTTATGTGCTTTAATGCTTGACCTGACCGGCTTTTGTGTAACATCAGAATTATCACAGTGTGCAGGAGTGCAACATGCTGTGTAATTTAGTTCATGTCCTGTCTAGAATGAAGATTATGAACAGGCCAACAACTGAGCTATAGTGGCTTAGAAACTTAAATGGTAATGTTCTTTTTCTCTTTCATCATTCATTCTAGATTTTGGATTTAGTAAAGGGGACACATTACCAGGTAGCCTGTCAGAAGTACTTCGAGATGACGCATAATGTAAGTAAACTTTTACTTTAGAGCTTAACCGTATGTCTTTTGCTTTCATTCAGTGCATTTAGTCACAGCAATGGAAACCACTCTCTCCATTTTCAACAGAAATGAATTTATTACATGGCATTAGATAACTCATTTATAAAAGAGCCAGGAGTATTGCAGTAGGCAGGAGCAACATCATGAGGGGATCTTACTTTACTGTAGTTTCTATCCACCTCTTCACATCTAGAATCAAGACCTAAAATTTGTGAGATTTTTCTGTTAAGTGGCAGATTGCAGTGACAGCTACTCACCTCTGCCATTGCAGTCCACAAGCAGCCATTGAAAATCTGTAAATGGCCTGGGGAGGTGCTTGTTGGTGTTTATCTTGTCAGCCCCTTAGTATCAGCTGTTCATTGGTGTTTATCTTGTCAGCTGCCTAGAACCAATTTTGATCCTAAGAACCCATGTAAAGCTGGGCATGGCAGTGTGCACCTGTAATCCTAGCTCTGGGGATGCAGAATCAGCTACCATGTTAAATCTTATAATTAGGGGCTGGAGAGATGGCTCAGAGGTTAAAGGTGCTGTTTGCAAAGCC
>PVHP010055465.1:0-10127 GCA_004024765.1 Zapus hudsonius | reverse complement strand
AAAACTTATAATTTTGCATTAGACCACTGGCATTACACCAGGGCCAAAGAAGTTATAAAGATATTTAGAAAACATTTATAATGAACAACAATGAAACACAACATATGTAAACATGTAAGATGCAGATAAAGTGCTTTTAAAAAACCATTTATAGGGCCAGGAAGACCGGGCTGAGTACTAGGCTATCCAGGATCCCCTGCCACAAGGACTAATCCAGACAGCCCACGGAGGAGGATATACAACTGATCAGGGATGGGGAGGGGGGAATTGGGGAATTCGGGATAACAACGCATTGTTTGCCCACTAAATAATGTAACTCATTATGGACAATAAATATTAAATTAAAAAAAAAAGAAAGAAACTTTAACTAGATATTGGGGCTGGGGAGATGGCTCAGCATGAAAGGCATTTGCTTGCAGACCTACCTGCTGGCCTGTGTTCAAGTCCCCAGTGCCAGGCCAGTGTTCAGTCTGGTGTTGGTCTGCAGTGACAGGGGACGGTCTCGAGGAAGGTGGAAGAACAGGGCAAACACCTCAAAAAAACCAAGAAAAAAAAAAGCCATTCAAGGGGCTGGAGAGATGGCTAAGCCGGCAAGGCATTTGCCTGCAAAACAGAAGGACCCACGTTCGATTCCCCAGTACCCACATAAAGCCAGATGTCCAAGGTGGCATGTTCATTTGCAGTGGCTGAAGGCTCTGTGTCTGCCTCTCTCTCAAATAAATAAAATATTTTTTTAAATCCATTCAAGTGTGCATTCTGTGTTGTATACAGACTATGCCTCAATGCAGTTTTAAATCTCCACCCATTGCTCCCCACGGCCCACAGACCCCTTGACTGCTCTCTCTCAAGGGCTGTCCTGCCTCACTGTCCCCGGGCCTGTCCACACTCCATGTCACAAGACATAACTCACCTGCCCTTCCTACACAGGAAGGAGCTGCTTGGAGATCACCTGTCCAAGTTCGCTCAGAACTAAGGGATTTCTGGGGCCTCCTGAGATATGGCACATTACATACAAAACTGGAGGCCTGGTTGCTACCTGCAGATCTTGCACCTCATCTCCAGGCTCCCCAAATCAGCACCCCATCAGAGAGGTGATGGAGACTCTGTGTCACAGGCTCCTCAGCAAATGTTTGCTGAGGGTCTAGAATAGACCTCATACTTCTGCTTCTGTGGTCTACACTCACTAGCCCAGCTCAGGAAAACAAAGGTGGTGGCCCACCCAGCCACAGACATGGGGCTCACTGGGGTCAAACTCGGGGTTCCAGCCCTTCACCTGGCTGTGGGGTTATTCTGGAAGGTAGATGGACTGCTGACTTTCTCCCTGTTTAAATTATATGGAGTGGCCAAAGTCTTCCAGAGAACTCCATCTCAAGAAGCCCCTTCCCAGCCGGGCGTGGTGGTGCACGCCTTTAATCCCAGCACTCGGGAGGTAGAGGTAGGAGGATCGCCATGAGTTCAAGGCCAGCCTGAGACTACAGAGTGAATTCCAGGTCAGCCTGGGCTAGAGAGAGACCCTACCTTGAAAAACCAAAAAAAAAAAAAAAAAAAACAAAACAATTTCTGAGAGGCAGGATTGATTTAAGTCAAACTTTAAGACTAAAAGAAAATAGCTTGGTGAGGTGGTACATGTCTTTGATTCCACACTGGGGAGGCAGAGGTAGGAGGATCACCATGAGTTCAAGGCCAGCCTGAGACTACAGAGTGAATTCCAGGTCAGCCTGGGCTAGAGTGAGACCCTACCTCGAAAAACAAACAAACAAAAAGAAAAAAAAAAACAATTTCTGAGAGGCAGGATTGATTTAAGTCAAATTTTAAGACTAAAAGAAAATAGCTTGGTGAGGTGGTACATGTCTTTAATCCCACACTGGGGAGGCAGAGGGAGGAGGATCACCATGAGTTCAAGGCCAGCCTGAGACTACAGAGTGAATTCCAGGTCAGCCTGGGCTAGAGCGAGACCCTACCTCGAAAAAAAAAAAAAAGTCCCTTCCCCTAAGCAGCCCATTTCCCAATCAAGTGGGGTCACCCAGCACCCCAAGGGGCCCACAGCTTCCTGTCTCTCCACACCCCAGACCCAGGCTGCTGAGATCAGTGCTGAGTTTCCTGGGCAGCTAGGAAAGAGCGTAAGTAAACAAAAACAGCCTTCAGGTTTGCCAGGTCCTGGGTAGAAAAATAACCAGTGGGAGGGAAGGCGTGAGGCCCGAGAGTGACCCTTGGGCCTCTGTCCTCCCAGTCCTGTCCCTCAGGGGCTTTTTTTTTTGGTCAGAACTTATTCTCCCTGGGGAAAGAGGCCAGGAACAATGCCACTGTGTCTGGCCAGGGAGCTGCCTGCTTGACCTGATTTAGGCTCCTGAGTTTGGGGGCGAGGAGCCAAAGGGGCCTCCAGGAACTGTTTCCATCGGGCACACTGTGCCTATCTCCACCCTCACCTCTTGTGGGATGGAAAAGGAAGTCTGTCTCTTCTCCACAGTGGCACGGTGGCCTCTCTCCTCTAGGCGGGCACAGGCCCTGGGACCTGTCTGTCCCCACTGCCCCAGGTCTGCCTCTTCCACCAGGCAGCTCCCACACAGTGTTTTTCCTCACTTGCAGCTCTGGCTCCTCTGGCCACGCCAGGCCCCAAGTGCCAGCCAGCTGGCATTCACATGAAAGCCTTCCTGCCCCTCATGGAGCTGAGAACCTCAAGGTTGCCCACGCCCACAGCCCTGTTCCTCCACCTCCCAGCACAGGGCCATGGAAACTTGGCCACGAGGCTTCAGGGAAAAACAAAACAAAACAAGTATATCTATATATATATCCATACCCACATCCAGCCAGGTCGGAGGGAGCCTGGCATCCTGCTGCTAGGAGGCACCACCGGGCACAAGGAGTCTCACCTGTGCCCAGGGCCTCCCTAGGGGCATGGAGAATGCTGAGGCAGCGCTTTGGGGGTCCGTGGGTGCAGATGGAGGGGAAACTGGAACTCTGCAGTTTCCTAAGCCTTGCAGAAATGGTGAGAACTGAGACAGGCATCCAGGGTGAGGCCTGGAATGGGAAGGGAAGGTTGGGTGTTGCCAGGGATCCGGGTCTGATTCTCCAAGTGGTGGCAAAATTGCAACAGGCTGTAGCTTCCTTGAGAGAGAGATCTGACCTGTGAGCTTGTGGTGGGCGTGGTTACCAGGTGCCACTGCCAGGTCTGTTCCTGACTGGGATCCTTCTAAGTGAGGCCTCAGCTGCAGACTCAGGACTCCCAAAGAATCGCTTAGTAGAATTGGGGGGTTTTTCAAGTAGGGTCACCTGTAGCCAAGGCTGGCTTTCAATTAGCTCGGGTGATCTGAGCCTCCACCTCTTGGGTGATCTGAGCCTCCACCTCTCGGGTGATCTGAGCATCCACCCCTCAAGGGGTGTGCCACCATACCTAGCTTGCTAGGAGATCTTAAAGTGCATTCTTACCCAGAAATTTGGATGAATATACATCACAACGCCAATATATGATGAGCACCTTCATTTCTTTTCCAGGCAGGGTCTCGCTGTAGCCCCGAGTGACCTAGGACTCACTCTGGAGCCCGAGAGAGAAGAGAGAAAGAATAGGGAGTAAACGTGAGCCGTTTCCTAGCAGAGTTTTAGGGCTCGGTGCTGCTGCTGGCCTCTCAAAAAATGAACATTATGGGGCTGGAGAGAGGGTTCAGTGGTTAAAGAACCTGCTTGCAAAGTCTGATGGCCTTGGTTCAATTCCCCATCACCTACTTAAAGCCAGATGCACAAAGTGGTGCTTGCATCTGGAGTTTGTATGCAGTGGCAGGAGGCCCTGGCATGCCCATTTTCTCTCTCTCTCTCTCTCTCTCTCTCTCTCTCTCTCTCTCTCTCTCTCTCTCTTTCTCTCTCTCTCTCTCTTTCTCTCATAAATAAATAAATAAATAAAATTTTTAAACTTCGAACATTAGTGCTCCAAATTACTCTCCTTTGGTCAATTAAAGACCTTTCCAAGAGAACCCGGCTGAATACTAGGCTCTCCATGGTCCCCTGTCACAAGGACTGATCCAGATGACCCACGGAGGAGGATATCCAGCTGGTTAGGGATGGGGGGGGCATCGGGGAATTGGGGATAACAACTCACTGTTTGCCCACTAAATAATGTAACTCATTATGGACAATAAAAAAAATTAAATTAAATTAAATTAAATTTTCAAAAAGACCCTGAGCTAGCCTGGACTGGAGGGAAGCTTCCTGAACTAGGGTTTCCGTCTGAGAGCTAGTTAATAAGATCATTTACAGGGCTGAAGAGATAGCTTAGCGGTTAAGGCGTTTGCCTGCAATGCAGAAAGACCAGAGTTCAATTCCCCAGTGCCCATATAAAGCCAGATGCACAAGAGGGTGTCTGGAGGCCCTGGTGTGCCCATTCTCTCTCTGTGCCTCTCTCTCTCTCTTTCTCTCTCTCTCATAAATAAATAAATAAAATATTTTTAAAAATAAGATCATTTACAGGGCTTCTATACGGGGCTTGTTTTATGTCCATTTCTGGATGGATCTCCTCTTGTTCTTACCTCTCTTTAAGAGACGAGGAGTGGTGGAGCCAGGAGACAGTCTGGCAACCCTAAACTGAAGCATCGGACCTCTCGACTAAAGCATCCTTCCCCCTGTTTAGGAGTCCTTTCTTGTCCCTCCCCCAAGAGAGGATTAAGTGTGGAGATGGAGCCTCTGTGCCAGCACCCTGCAGGGTCATGAAACCATCCTTGGTGACATCATGTTTTCTAAGTGGATGTTTGTTTTCAACACTGCAGAGTAATCTAAGCTTCCAGCCCAGTGTCTCCCCAGAGGGCTGCCTGGCAGGACATGGCCAAAGCGGAAGTCACACCCTTGCTCATTGAGGGAGCCGTTTAGTGAGGGCATCGTTAGTGAGAGCCTTCCTCACACTTTCCACCTCGGGTCCCTGCAAAACTCCCCACAGTCTGTGCTTGGGTCAAAGGAGCCTGGCAGGGGAAGAGGTGACCCCATCCACCTCCTTCCAGAGCTCGTATCTTTGGCTGACAGTTTCTGCTAGGCCTTGGCAGACCCAGGCGAGACCAGATGGAGATGAAGGCTAATTAGAAAACTTTCCCAAGGGCTGGAGAGATGGCTCAGCGGTTAAGGCACTTGCCTCCAGTGTCTAAGGCCCCTGGTTCAATTCCCCAGGACCCACATAAGCCAGACCCACAAGGTAGTGGCCCTGGTTCATTCTCTCTCTCTCTCTCTCTCTCTCTCTCTCTCTCTCCTTGAAAAATGAATAAATAAAATATTTAAAAAAAAAAAAAAAAAAAAACTTTCCCAAGGACCTGGGGAATTGACTCCTCTTGGAGCCAAAGTCAACACCTCTGAGCCGGGGGCCAGGGCTCAGGAGAGCAAGTTCTCTTCTCCAGATGGGGTCCATCACCAAACAGGCCCCCAAGCTTAAGGAGCCACAGAGCCTCAGGGTCAGATCCCAGCTGGGCGAACTTAGATTATTTACTGGGCCCCTCCAAGCCTCTGTTTTTGACGCTGAACACAGGAGTCTGGCCATTGATTCGTGCATTCGTTTGTCCACAAATATTCCTTGCGTGTGTGGGATACTGTGCTAGGCACTTGGGGATGCAACAGTAATCAAATTATTGTCTCTATTGTCCCTGAAAGGAAGGGGAGTGTAGCTTACTGAGGAAAAGCCTCCTCTAAAATAGCAGAAGTCGGGCTGGAGAGATGGCTCAGCGGTTAAGGCACTTGCCTCCAGTGCCTAAGGCCCCGGGTTCAATTCTCCAGGTCCCACAAGGTGGTGGCCCTGGTGTTCTCTCTCTCTCTCTCTCTCTCTCTGTCTCTCTCTCTGCTTGAAAATGAATAAATAAAATATTTTAAAATAGCAGAAGTCTTCCCTAGGCAATAGAAGGGTACTTACTCTCTGATCCTGGGCCCAGAAGAATCTTTGCAGAAGTAACATGGAAACCGAGGCGTGCAGGATAGGTAAGGGATCCAAGAAAGGCATTGTGGTGCTGAGCGAGGGCAGCTCCGTGGAGGAACAGAGCAGGTTGGCACAGTTAGGCAGAGACTAAGCATGTGCTGTGGGGCCTGGGTGGAGGGCACGTGGAGGCCTGAGCATGGGGGGTTCTAGGCCAGGGAGGAGCTTAAACTTCCCTGTGTTTGGAGACACAGGAGGCTCCTGCAGGGGGATAAGAGAGCCAGACCTGCAGGATAGGGAGTGGACCAAGGAAGAGGGAGCCTGCACTGGAGGAACGGAGGGGAAGAGAGGGCAGGGGAGGAAAGGGGTGAATGGGAGGGAAGATGGGATGGACGAAAGGCTGGAACTCTGGGAGGGAGTGCATGCTGCAGGGGAGGATCAGAGCCAGAGGACAGTCCAAGGAGGGACGTGCTCTTGGAGGGATATCTCGGAGCAAGGCTCAGGCATGAGGGTACCAGGTAGGAACGAGGGCAGGTGAGACATCAGAAGAAACTGAGGACCGGAGCTGGAAACCTACATACGTCCAAGTTCCATTCATCCCCTTCCTGCCCTTTGGGTAGGAGACAGGGCTTATCTTCAGGAAGAAAAGAACGGATGAAGTTGTGAGTCTGGGGCACCCAATCAGGGAGAGAGTCAGGATTAAAAAGAAGGGAATGGGCTGGAGAGATGGTTCAGCGGTTAAGGCGCTTACCTGCAAAATCTAGTCTGCAAACTTTTGTTTGTTTGTTTGTTTTTTGAGGTCGGGTCTCGCTCTAGCCCAGGCTGAGCTGGAATTCACTCTGTAGTCTCAGGCTGGTCTTGAACTCACGCTGATCCTCCTACCTCTGCCTCCCAAGTGCTGGGATTAAAGGCGTGTGCCACCACGCCCGGCAATTTTTAAATTTTTTTTTTGGTTTCTCTGCAAAACCTAACACTAACAACCCCAGCCTCAATTCTCCAGCACCCACATAAAGCCAGATGTGCAGTGGCACATCTGGAGTTCATTTGCTGGAGGCCCTGGCATGCCCATTCTCTCTCTCTCTCTCTCTCTCTCTCTCTCTCTCTCTCTCTCTCTCTCCCTCTCTTTCTCTCTCTCTGTTTGCAAATAAGATATTTTTTAAAATAAGAGAGAAGAGATAAGAAAGTTAGGAGATCAATACAATAGGTTCAATAATTGACTAATAGAAATTTCAGAAAGATAAAAAATGGAAATAAGTCACTGAATAAATAATATTTTAAAAATTCTTGGAACTAAAAAGTACATGTCACTGTGTGCCAAGAGCTGGCACACAGAATTTTTAAAAGTCTAAATGGAGGTTTTTGATTGTCAAATCCCAGAACATCAAGCATAAAGGAAAGGAAAGCTTCTAACAATAAAACAAAGAAAAAAGTATAAACAAAGGAGTAAGGAAGGAATAGGACAGCTCCAGGGGGGGAAATGTATCTCAGATGTTTGAGGAAAAAATTGTTTTTAATCTGTAAGTCTATTTCCAGTTAATCTATCATTACTCAGTTCAAGAAGAGCTGAAGAAAGATATTTTCTGGAGAAGCAAAGACAGAAACTTCCCGCTTCTAGAGACTTGGGAAACTATGGGAAAACAGGTACCAATGAAACACAAGAGGAAAATAAGTAGAAAAAGTCATGTATCCCAGGAGACATGGTTGAAACTCAGGCCCAAACTAAAGGACTCTTAAAGGGACTTCCCAGCAGACCTAGTGAGCGACTAGACGGGTGCTGGGAGCACAGGCACAGGGAGCATGGGTGCTGGGAGCACGGGCGCAGGGAGCAAGCACGGGTGCTGGGAGCATGGGTGCTGGGAGCACAGGCACAGGGAGCAAGCACGGGTGCTGGGAGCACAGGTGCTAGGAGCACAGGCTCAGGGAGCAAGCACGGGTGCTGGGAGCATGGGTGCTGGGAGCACAGGCACAGGGAGCTCGGGTGCAGGGAGCAGGGCGCTGGGAACACAGGCTCAAGGAGCACAGGTGCAGGGAGCTCGGGTGCAGGGAGCTCGGGTGCAGGGAGCACGGGCACAGGGAGCTCGGGTGCAGGGAGCAGGGCGCTGGGAACACAGGCTCAGGGAGCACGGGTGCTGGGAGCACGGGTGCTGGGAGCACGGGTGCTGGGAGCACAGGCTCAGGGAGCTCGGGTGCTGGGAGCACGGGTGCTGGGAACACAGGCTCAGGGAGCACGGGTGCTGGGAGCACAGGCACAGGGAGCTCGGGTGCTGGGAGCACGGGCGCAGGGAGCAGGGCGCTGGCCTGGGGCCAGAGCCAGGAAACGCAACTGTGTCATTTCGCCTGGCCCAGCCCAGTGAGATGCCAGTTTGTAACCAGCTCTGACTCGTACATTGCTTCATTTGGTCAAATCTCACCCAGGCTCCTTGCTCCCTTCGTGTCCCAGGCTGGGCCTGCGATGCGGGTGGCTAACCCACCGGCCTGGGGTGTTTTACCCTAGGAGCCAAGTGTCAGTGTCCCCAGGTCAGGAGATTGGACTGGACCTTACTCTTGAATAATTTGCCCAGACGCCCTTTCCCTGTATTCTAATAACTTGGGGCCAAGAAAAATTCTCTTCAGGAGAAGAAATCGAGAATGAAAATGGCATCATCTTACATTTACGTACCATTTGATATCTGAAACCACTTCTGCATATATGACTCCACATATCTGACCCTCGCAGCCACCCTTAACGTTTGTTATGGAAGGCTCTGCCACTGCAAACAGCGGCAGGAAGGTGTGCCAAATACTAGCAAGGGGAAGCTGGCTTATAACCCATAACCTGGACCTGCAGGCTTTACAAGCAAGTGTCATTAACTGCTGAGCCATCTCCCCAACCTCTGATTATATGTTTTAATTTTAAGGTTCAGAAAGATCTCATTAGATTATAAATAGAAATTAAGGAGAGGAAGGCTGGGTGTGGTGGTGCATGCTTTAATCCCAGCACTCAGGAGGCAGAGGTAGGAGGATCGTCATGAGTTTGAGGCCACCCTGAGACTCCATAGTGAAGTCCAGGTCAGCCTGGGCTAGAGTGAGACCCTACCTGGGGGAGGGAGGGAAGCCAGATTTCCCCCCTACAGGCTCCAAGACTCTTTGTTTTCACTCTGGGGGCCCTGTTACCCTGAAACTTTCTCACTCTTAAAGAGGTCAGCAAACAGGACCCTAGCAGATAAACTGTGGCAACCAAGATGTCTGTCTGGAGATCAGAAAACTGCCCCAGAAACTCAACAGAAAGCAGTCTGCTGATTTATAACCCCAGGGGAGCTAGGAACCTGGAGGAGCTGCTTGCTCCCATCACTTCCTCATTCCTTCCTGCCTCCCTCATTCTGCCAGCAAGATCCTACCCCCACCCTAAGGCCAATAAAAAAAAACCCTGCCAAATGCCACCAGGGTGTTTCCAGAGTCACTGTATTGCTGCCTCTGGATTCCGAAGAAAGCCTGCTCTTGCAGTGGAAATGTTAGCTGCTTTTTCCTTTCAAACATGCCTCTAATCTGTGTCCTTACAAGCTTCATCTCATCTTTGATTATATAGTTTAAAAATATTTTTATTTATTTATTTGCAAGCAGAGAGATAGACAGAGAAGAGGCACAAACTCCAGATGCATGAGCCATTCAGTACATCTGCCTTATGTGGGCACTGGGGAATTGAACCTAGGTCGTTAGAGTTGGCAGGCAAGTGACTTACCAGCTGAGCCATCTCTCCGGCCCTGATTATATATTTTTATCTCTTGCCTCTAAAGCTTGGTTCCTAACAACATTAGTGCTCATTTGCTCTCTCTTACTGCAGCTTCGACAGCTCAGAAGAGAAACACTAAAGCCATCGCAAACAATTCGACTGGTGAAAGCATCCCTCCAAGGACCTACAGACCAATTACTGTGTCTGTAGGCCATTGAAAGCCATCACTCTTGGGCTGGAGAGATGGCTCAGCAGTTAAAGGTGTTTGTTGGCAAAGCCTGACAGCCCGGGTTCAATTCCCCAGTACCTTCATAAAGCCAGATGCACAAGGTGGTACATTGCAGCAGGAGTTTGTTGGAAGTGGCTGGAGGCCCTGATGCACCCAGTCTCTCTGTGTGTCTAATAAATAAACAAATATTTAAACTCATCACCCTTATGTATTAATACCACCAGTGCAGAACGAAACTGTGATTGTTAGCTATACTTTTCTTTGGAATGTTAGGAATAATTGCAAGAAGGAATGGGGTCTGAGTGTGGTGATAA
>PVHP010055464.1:0-10135 GCA_004024765.1 Zapus hudsonius | reverse complement strand
TTGCCCAGATGTCAGCTATTGGCCTGTGGTTCATTGTTAGGGTTGGAGGATCCATAGCTCTTTTTCTGCCTTCTGAAAAATACAAACAGAATCTCCATCGGAGAGTGAGATCAGTATAGGTTAACTTAGATACAAGTTTCTGAATTAGCTAGATTCTATTATTAATAGCCTCTTTGTAAATCACTGGTGTAGTGCATTTCTCTTTGGGGGCCCAAGATTTTGGTTCCCAGTGTATTTCTCCCTGAGTCCCCAGTTCCAGTTAAGGGCTCCCCATCACTGAGTGGAATACTTGGCCAAATTAAAAGCTGTTGATTGCCTCCCCCAGGCTTTGGCTTCTCCATTGCACAAGTGCTTGTTTCTTGGTTCGATGTTCTCTTCCAGCAGTCAGTGTGTTCACTATACTCTTGGTGGCAGACTGCGTTTCATGTCAGTGGTGTCTGTTTACTCCAGCTGTCATTGACCATCTTCCCCTGGCAGCTTATTCAGTGCCTTTCAGCACTGCACTAACTACCATTTTGGGCATCATTACCATTCTGGACCCCGAAGGGTCTCTTGATGCTGATAGATGACTTTCTGTGGTTTCTTCAGCAACAGGATCTTACCTCAGGCCTCGGGAAGGTATTCATGAGCTTTGACAGAATCCTGTCTTGTTTTTGGGACCTCATGGGTCACTTTGGTCACCATCTCAGTGAGGGAAGGAGCTGGTGACTGGAACAAGGAGTTGCCAGACATCGATTTTTCACAGGCTTAGACTCTCTACCCTTCTATTCAAGGCCTCTCTTGTCAGATGACACCCACTACTTGCTCAATAGATTACAGTGTGCACATGAGGATTTTGTGATTTTCAACCACTTTTGACTTAGCTTCCTGCTTAAGTCTCCCCTTACCCCTCTTTCACAAACTCTCACTTTTCCCCACTGGTCTATGTAGAGTTTACATTTTACCTGGTTAGGAATTGCATATGAGGGAGAATATGCAGCGTTTGACTCTCTGTTCCTTCAGAGTTCCCTTAGTAAGATCTGCTCCAAGTCAGACCATTTTTCTCTAAATTTTGATATCATTTTTTCTTTCAGCTGATTAAAATTCCACTGTGTAAATATACCATAGTTTTGCTATACATTCCTCCATCAGCCAGTTTTTTTCCCTTCTTTATGTGTTGTCACTGGGGGGTGGGGGGGCTCTGAGTGTTCTCCCCCACCATGGCTCTTACATTCTTTCTGCTCCCTCTTCTGTTCACATGCCAGAGTCATGGTGAGTGAGTTTTAGGTCTGTTTTACTGTTGAGGTCCTAAGAGTCTCTGGATTTATGCTTTGGGTTGTATTGGGTATTCTCAACATCTGTCTCCATTTTCCCTTCCCAGATTATCTGTCTCATTGTTGAGGTAGGTCTCTTACTCATCTAGTCACTTCCTCAAAGGCTTCTTATAGGCTCTATATCATAAATTAGGAGTGGTTTATCTCCTGCCTGGGTAAAAGGCAACATCTCAGATACTGGTGGTGGAATTGGGTTGTCCACTGTTCTTACTGCCTTCTGAAACATACACAGAGAATCTCCATTGGAAAGTGAGATCAGTATAGGTTAAATTAGACAAATTTTGTTAATTTGGTGAGATTCTAATGGGTATAGCCTCTCTGTAGATCTCTGGTTAGTGGTGGTTTCCCCTTGGAGCCCAGGTTCTTGGTCTTCATTTTCTAGTTCCAGTTAAGGGTTACCTGCCACTGAGTGGATCTCTTAGCCAATTAGCAAGCCATTGATTACCCACCTAGGTTTAGTGCCTCTATTGCTCAGATGAGTACTTCTTGGCTTACTTGTCTCTACTATACAGCAGTGTCTTCAGCATTCCTGTAACATCACTGAGTGTTGTGTGTCAATGTCCTCTGCTTTTTCAGAAAATCTTTGGTCATTTTCCTTTGGCATCTCATGAAATGCTTTCTAGCACTACAAATGCTACCATATGGGGGCTGGATACCATTCTTGACTAAGCATGGTTTCTGTGTTGTGGGACAGCTGTCTATGGTATCTTCAGCAATAGGGTCTTATCTTTTTTCTGGGGTGGGTATTAAAGAGTTTTGACATAAGCCTGCCTTATTTTGGGGACCTCGTGTGTCTCTTTGATTAATAGCTCAGTGTGGGAGGTAATCAATTACTGGAATAGGGAGTTATGGCCTAGAACAATTTGTTATTTGGGGTTAGGCTACATCCTACCTTATTCAGGGCCTCTCTTACCTGATGATGCCCATGGCTTCATCAAGAGCTTATTGCATGAAAATATGGATTTTATGGTATCATTCACTATTGGTTTAGATTGGTGCGTAAGTCCCCCCCACTCTCCCCTTACTCCCCCTCCAATTCACCTGATATGTTTTCTTGGTATTCAGGCTTAACCTGGTTCAGAACTGCATATGAGGGAGAATATGTAGCACTTAACTCTCTGTTCTTGTCCATTGACTTTTCTTTAAATTTCATTATGTCATTTTCCTTTCAGCTGTTTAGAATTCTATAGTGTATGTGTTCCACAACATTGATATCCATCCATCCAGTGATGGGCATTTGGGTTGATTCCAATTCTTAGCTATTATGAATTGAACTGCAATAAACATGGTTGAGCAGATGTCTCTGTGCTGAGGCATGAAATCTTGAGGGTGGATGCTCAGTAAAGTGGTTGTTGGGTCTGTTTGTGCTTCTATATCATTCCCATTCAGGAACCTCCACACATGCTTTCCATGTACACATTTGCAATCCCACCACAGTGAATGAGGGTTCCTTTTTCCCACACCCTCATGATCATGTATTGTTGGATTTTTTATTGATTGCGATTCTGACTGGAGTAAAGTGGAATCTTACTGTTTTTATTTGCTTTCCCCCACTGATTAAGGATGATGAACATTTTCTTAAATGAGAATAGGCCATTTGTGTTTCTTCCTCTGCGAATTCTCTGAGTTCAGTGCCCCATTTTGTAAGAGGGTTGTTTAATTTTTTTTATTATTTATGGTTGGTAAAGATCATCTCCCAGTCTGATGGTGGTCTGTTGTCTCTGAGTTTGTTATGGTTATCTATACAGAAGCTTTTTAGCTTGATGAGATCCCATTGGTTAAGTGATAGTTTTACTTCCTGACCTGGGCTACTGGAGATTTGTTTGGGAAGTTTTTCACTACTCCTATCTCATGTAGAGTTCCCCCTATTTTTTTCTTCCAGGGTTTTCAGGGTTTCTGATACTATGTTGAGGTCTTTGATCCATTTAGAGATGATTTTCTGCATGGTGAGAAGTGTGAATCTAGTTTCATTTGTTTACATGTATTTATCCAATTTGTCCAGCACCATTTCTTAAATATGTTATCTTTTTGCCATTGAAAACTGTTGGCACCTTTGTGAAAGATCAAGTATCTACAGTTATTTGTACTGAGAGCTGGGTTTTCAATTGTGTTCCATTGGTCTCTTTGTCTATTTTTATGCCAATACCATGCTGTTTTTGTTACTATTGCTTTGTAGTATATCTTTAGGTCAGGACTGGTGATACCTCCTGAGGAGTTTCTTTTTTTTTTTTTTTCTTTTTAAACTGAGGATAGTTTTGTCTATTCAGGGCTTTCTGCCATTCCAAATAAATTTTGAGATTATTTTTTTTCTGTCGCTAAAGAATGAAGCTGGGATTTTTATTGGCATTGCATTGAATCTGTACAATGCCTTTGAAAGTATTGCCATTTTCACAGTATTAATTATACCTATACTGGAGCATGGAAGATCTTCCCATCTTTTTACATCCTCCTCAATTTCCTTCTTTAACAATTTTATGTTTTCATTATGCAAGTCTTTCACATCCTTAGTTAGTATTATTCCAAAGCATTTGATTTTTTGAGGCTATTGGAAATGGGACAGTCTCACTGATTTCTTTATCAGTATGCATTTCATTTCCATACAGGAAGGCTACTTATTTTTGTGTGTTACTTTTATATCCTGCCACTTTGCTGAAAGAGTTTATCACCTCCAGGAGCTTACTGGTACTATCCTTTAGGTTTGTTATGCATAGGATCATGTCATCTGCAAAAAGGGGTAGTTTGACTTATTCCTTTCCAAATTGTATCCCCTTTATGTCTTTCTCCTGTCTTATTGCTTGGGCTAGGGACTTTAATTACTATGTTGAAGAGCAGTGGTGAGAGTGGACACCCCTGTTTTTTTCCTGATTTTATCCGGAAATCCTTGAGTATTTCATTATTGAGTATGATTTGGGCTTTAAGAGATTTGTATATGGCCTTTATTATGTTGAGGTGTAAGTCCTCTATGCCCAGTCTCCCCAGTGTTTTGGTCATGAATTGATGTTGAATTTTGTTGAAACCTTTGCTGCATTGATTGAGATGAACATGTGGTTCTTATGGTTAAGTTTATTAATGTGGTGGATTACATTTATTAACTTCCACATGTTGAACCATCTCTGCATCCCTGGGATGAAGCCTACCTTGTCAAGGTGGATAATGTTTTTGATGTGTTGTTGTATTCAGTTTGCAAGGATTTTATTCAGAATTTTTACATACAAGTTCATTAGGGATATAGGTCTATAATGTTTTCCTTTCTTGTGGTATCTTTGTCTGGTTTTGGTATTAGGATAACAGTAGCTTTATGGAAGGAGTTTGGAAGCATTCCCTGCTCTTCTATTACATGAAAATGCTTCAGAAAGAGTGGCTTTAGTTCTATGATGAAGGTTTGGTAAAATTTGACTGAGAATCCATCTGGTCCTGGACTTTTCCTTCTGAGGAGGTTTTTGATTACATTATCAATCTCAGTGTATATGGTAGGCTTATTTAGGGGTTACCTGCCCTTGGTTTAGTTTTGGTAGGTGGTAGGTGTCCAGGAGTTCATTCATTTATTCCAGGTTCTCCAATTTAGTGGAATACATGTTTTGTATGTAAAATCTGATGATTCTTCCCATTCCATTTGTATCTGTTGTGACCTCTTCCTTTTCATTTCTGATTTTGTTGATTTGGGCCTTCTCTTTATTGCATTTAATTAAATTGGCCAAGGGTTTGTTGACCTTATTTATATTTTCAAAGAACCAATTCTTAAGCTCATCTATTTTATCTATTTTTATTGTTTTATTTTTTATTTTCCATTTCATTGATCTCAGTTCTGATCTTAATTATTTCTTTTCATCTTGAGCTCCTAAGGTTGGATTGTTCAAGTTTTTGCAATGCCTGTAGGTGGGCAGTTGAGTTATTGATTTGATATCTGTCTTTGTTATGAAGGCATTTAGTACTATGAATTTTCTCCTTAGGGTTGCCTTCATTCTGGCCCATATGATTTACTATGTTGCATCCTCATTATCATTTATTTCAAGAAAATTTTCTATTTATTTTTTGATTTCTTGAATGACCCATTCATTGTTTAATAGCATATTGTTCAGTTGCCAATAGTTGGTGTATTTTTTGTTGCTCCTCCCATTGTTAATTTCCAGTTTTAAGACATTGTAGTCTGATATGATGCAGAGGGCTATATTAATCTTCTTGAATTTATAGGTATGTTTTATGTCCTAATATGTGGTCTATTTTGGATAAGGTTCCATTTCCTTCTGAGAAGAATGTATATTCTGTGGTTTTGGGATGGAATGTTCTCTCAACATCTGTTAGGTCTCACTGATCGATGGTTTTGTTAAGATCTGTTATTTCTTTGCTGATCTTCTGTTTGGATGATCTGTCTAGAGAGTATAGTGGTGTGGTAAATTCTCCTACTATGGAATGATGGAATTGGAGTTTATTTCTGTTTTGTTTTTGAGTAAGTTTTGCTTATGTACTAATGTGCAGCTGTATTTGGTACATACATATTTATGATACTGATATCCTGCTCGATCATTCTCTTGATAAGAAAAAAAAAAGTGCCCTTCATTGTCTTTTAAAATTAACCTTGGTTTCAAGTCTATTTGGTCAGATGTTAATGTAGCCATACCCACTTATTTTTTATTTACATTTCCTCTGAATATCATTTTCCGTCCTTTTACCCTGAGGAGATTTTTGTCTTTAGAGGTGAGGTGCATTTCTTGAAGGCAGCAGATGGAAGATTCCATTTTTCTGATCCACCCTGTTAGCTTGTATTTCTTTTTGGTGAATTGTCTGTTACTATTCAAATTTATAACTGTGAGATTTGCTTTAAGCCCTGCCATGATGTTGTGTTTTTGGGGGTTGTTATTTCTTTTTTTTTAAATGGGCACATTAATTTTGGTTATTGTTCTCATCCTCTGTTGGGCTCTTGAGGTTGGCTGTTAGTTTCTTCTGTGTGTAGTATCCTCTGAAAGTTTTGCTTTGTGTTCATATAATTGTAGAGCTGGCTTTTATCATGGAACATTTTCATTTTTCCATCTACTATAAGTGATAACTTTGCTGGGTACAGTAGTCTGGGTTGGAAATCATAATTTTTAGGCCTTGTTCTAGGCCATTCTTGCCTTCATGATTTCCAATGAGAAATCTGAGGTAAGTCTGATGGTTTTGCTTTTATATGTGATGAGTTGTTTCTTTCTTGCTATTTTAGCACTGTCTCTTTCCTTTATATGTTTAGCATTTTAACTAAGATATGTCTTGGAGAGTTGCTTCTTTGGTCCTGTGTGTTGGGAATTCTTTGGGCTTCTTATATCCTGGCTGGCCTTTCTCTTGTAATATTAGGAAATTTTTCTTCAGTAATTTGTTGAATATGTTCTCTATGCCTTTGGTCTGGGATTCTTCTTCCCCTGGAATTCCCATGATCCTGATATTTGATTTCTTTAGGATATCCCGCAAATCCCTCATATTTGTTACCATGATTTTTTGCATTTATTAAAGTTTTTAGAATCCCTATTAATTTCTTCTGTCTTATCTTCGAGGTCTGAGAATCTGTGCTCCAGGTTATTAATTTAGGGATTGAGGAATTCAAAAGAGGCTTTAAAAAGCTCTGTTTGATTTTTCATTTCAATAATATATTTGTTCATAGCTTCCATTTCTATGGTGAGTTCCAGTTTCCAGTCTAGTTTTGTTTTTGTTAATGTTTTCTGGAATTTGTTTTTGAATTTGTTTATGTCCTCATTAAATTTAATCAGCTGGTTATTGAGCTACTCATGCATTTGGTTTACCCTCAATTCACTTAATGCACTTTTGAAGTTGCTCAGATTTTTCTCAAGTTGAGTCTGATGGCAAGGCATGTATGTGTTGTTGAGTTCCACTTCATTTACATTTTTTTTTTGACAATTTCCAGTTCAGCCAATATCTTCATCAGGGTATCATTGCAGTTATGACCTGAGGTTATTATACTCTTATTTGGGGGTTGTACTTCTGTTGTCTTCTTGACATTTTCAGTAGCAACTTCTATCCATGGTGGAACTAAGGTGCCTTGGTGGGGGACTTTTAGCTGGATGTATTCTGTTTTTTTTTTTTCCATTGGAGTCTTCCCATTTCTGGATGAAGAACTCTGACTGCCACTGCTACACTCCCAACCTCAGTTAAAGGTCTTCCCATTGCAGCAGGAGCTGGAGTAAAATTTTTTGCTGTTGCAGTTTCCACAGTAGCTATTGTTTGAAGGCCAGTTTCCTCTGGAGCTGCAGTCTCTACTGATAGGTCTAGGAAACCAGCAAGAGTACCTGCCCATGCTGGGTACCACCTGCCTACCTCTGCTGTGTGGAGAAGGGAGGTGGGTTGCAATGGAGGGGATCAAAGATCCTACTGGTCTGGGCTACCTACATGCCTACCCATATGGTGCAGGTGAGGAAGAAGGGGGTGATTTGAGCCTGCAGTATCCTCTGCAAGTTATAATGCTATAACTTGAGTAAGTTACTTGATATAACTTGAGCTAGGGTCCTGCCACTCTGAGGTAGACCTACCTGCCTCTCTATGGTGCAGAGGAGGGAGAAAAGATCATGGCAGGAAAAGAGCCTGGGTGTTGGAGGATGGAGTGGAGTGGGAGTCAAGCTGGAGGTGGAGCCAGAATCCTGTTGGCGGCCTATCTGTTTGCCAGCCCAGCTTGGAGGAGGGAGTTGGGGGAGCCTGGTGGTTCTCTGCCAGTAGGTCGTGGAGTGGCTTACCTGACTGCCTGCCTGTGCTGAATGGTAGAGGGAGCAGGGGGGGGTCCTGGGGTTGTAATTCTTGATTCTCAGCCAGTGAAAGCCTTCCACTACAGGAGTGTGGGACTCCTTTCCTGTCCCAACTTCTCTTAGTTTTCCCCAACTCTCTATTCTGCCTTGTAACTGCATGGTTAGTATGTGATAAGCCTTCATAGTGGTAGGTCAAAGTTGTAGAAATTCAAAGTTTGTGTGCTTGCCCAAACAAAGATATAAGAAAACCATTGGCATTCATGAAAGATGTATCTCTTTGTTATGTGTTGAATTTGGAAATAAAGATAGAATGGGATAAAATGGCAAAAAGCCATAGTTGAGCGGTGTGGGGAAAAAACTGCTAACAAGTACACAGGGAACATGGTGAGGACAAGTAGGAATTAGTGTTATACCTGAAGAATATTAAATGTCTTGCTGGAGATTATGTATTAAAACTTGTTTCCCATTTATGGGTGACTTGGCTTGATTTTTGTAAAGCATTAATTAGATGCAATGTAATAAGGAACTTATTTTTCCTCTTGATTGAACAAAGCTAGGATCAACATGTAGGTTGTTGAAATGTGTGCACGTGTGTGTATGCATGTTTGCATATATGTGGGTGTCAGAGGTTAAGGTTATGTGTCTTCTTCCATTAGTGTCCACCATATTTACTTTGTCAGGGTTTTTCACTTGAACCCAGAGCTTGCCAGTTGAGCTAGTGTAGCATTAGGATCCCTCGTTTCCACCTCCTTTGTGCTAGAATTACAGCCCCCATGCCTGGCTGGTATCTACATAGTTGCCAGGTGTTAAAACTCCAATCCTCATGCTTGTAGGTAGGAACTCTGTCCACTGAGCCATGGACCCAGCTGGCATTGTTGATCACGTTGCCATTGGTCATGTTCCTGGTGGCATGTGTTTATTGGCTCTTAGTGGACAGTCAGGAATGCCTTGATATTTATGCAATCCAAAGCTTTTGTTTCTAGTGCAACTATACATTCTGTAAAATAGTCACTGGGGAAGAATTCAATTCTGCTAGAAAGACCCCTTCCTGCTATTTCAATTAAAGATAACGTATGCACAAAGAAGATTAGAAATTATTAATTATAACATTTTAACTTCATAGGAAGAGTTTTATAATTTTCAATAACCTGTTTGTAATATGAGTTTACAATATTTTGTCTAAAGCTTTGGTAATCATATTTTTTTCTAATCAGTGATAATATGGACCAACTAATAAATATCTTTAGAAACTTATCTGTTTAAGACATGATTACTTTAATGACCTAAAACAGATTGAATGAACTTTTTAATCACTTATAAGAAATAAAAATTTCTGATAGCTAAGAGATAAGGACATCTTTCTTTGGTTTTTCCCCACCTCAGGGTGTACTACATTGCCTTGGCTTTGTATTCTGTGAGTCAGGATGAAGCAATTCCTAATGAAGAAGCAAACGTAAAACCACCTCTGTTCTCAGAGCTGAAGGAGAAACGTAAAGACAAATTGTTGGTCCATCATTCTGGGGAAGAACCCATCCAGCCAGGAGGAGCAGTTTGGGGTGAGGTGGCCTCTTTGAAGCCAGATTGAGTTCAAGCTGGAAAGATGCTCTGAAAATATGATTTAGTTAAATAAAATTCTTAGATACTGAAGCCTTTAAATTTATTTATATATGCCAAAGAATACTGAAAAACATATAGGTGGATCCTTTTAAACTAAATTAAAAAAAAACATTCAGTAGGATTCATTCATTCATATTAAGTTTCCCAATGGGAATAAACTTTTCCAATAGATCAAATGTTCTTCTGGACTCTACTGGAGTGTGGTTCTATTAGTTTGGTAACTAATATTTCCAGGCTTTACTGGTAATATAGAATAGCTTGATTTTATATAAGCCACTTTGAATTTTGAGCTGCAGCTTTTTTATTTTTATGAGCTCAAACCAAAAGATAGATCATATATCTGTATAATGCCATCCATCTCTACTTAAGAAGATTTACAGGGAAGCTTTCGTATCTCATCACTACAGCCAGAGGCAACATGTTCTGTTATTTGCAAGCAAGAAATTTGTTCATATCATGACATAAATTCATAGTGCTTTG
>PVHP010055463.1:0-10141 GCA_004024765.1 Zapus hudsonius | reverse complement strand
CCAGGTCTGTGTCGAGTCATTTTTTCAAGATCATTTGAAATGATGTAACTGGATTGCATGAGAGGGTCCAAGTAAGATGGAAAGGAGCTGGGCATGGTGTTGAATGCCTGTATTCACAGGCCATTGTGAGGGTCATCATGAGTTTCAGGCCAGCCTGAGACTACACAGTGAACTCAAGCACATCCTGGGCTTCTAAAATGAGACACTACCTCAAAACAAAAACAACATTAACAACAACATGTGAAAAAATCAGAAAGGGCTTATGGCAGTCAGAACTTAGGCAGTACTTTGAACCCTACACAATCATTTTCTAAAACTGGGAGGGGCCTGCCTGGGCCCAGGCATTGAACTCACAATCATTATGACAACCACGCCCTACTGCATAGCAGCCACATGGGCAGTATCCAAACAAATGTAACTGTTTCCAATATTTGAAGTACCAATAATCATGAAATTCCCAAACTCATGATGAATTGAATACTGCCCATTCATTCCCTAAATGTCAATACAGACACTTAGTTTAATACTAATTTCTCCATTCTGACTCCCTGCTATTCTGTCCCTATGAATAAATATTTTAAGGGGATTCCTGCATTCATGTGAAAATCAACCTTCCTTCATTTCCTATGCTAATTGATTATATGTTAAACCTGGACATCAGCATGTATTTAAGGTTAGTGGTAAATTCTTCAGAGAGTGCTAAGACACATATTCTAAGGTATGAATAGGGGAAAATTCAGGGAGGGAGGGAAACATTTAATCCTTTATGAAAGTAACATGAAGATACTGTTTAATCCATCATGTCCACCTGTCATCCTTTCCTATTCTTTGCTAAACTGTTGTTGTATTTGCAGTAATGTCTATATTTATCTTGAGATGGATTATAATATCTGGTTTAAGTTTACACATAAGTGATATCTTAAATTTAGCTTCATCACTCATTTTGTTAACATTCATAATGTAGATCATGGGATTCCCTGTGGTTTTACATCTGGATTATGCAGACTTTCTGAATTTTTTACCCTTTTGAATGCTTCTGGCTCCATTCTCTGAAAAAAAGTAGAGTTCACACATAACTTTTAGCAATTTATATTTGTGCAAATAATTATATCTTCTTGAAACTCTATTAGGATGTTATCAATACTATCAAACTGACCACTTATTTTCCATATAAGCTATGATGCAGACACTGGCCTCATCTGTGGATGTCATTTTATGCACATTTGAAAATGTTTCTTATGAACGTTTTCACCTTCAGTTTGCATCTGTATCTTGTTCTCTATCTTTTTTGTGGATCAAATCATAATAGAAAACATGTCCACTCATGGTTCTGCTGAACTGTGTTTGAAATTTGGTGCAACTCTAACAGGTCTGGGCATCAGCTCTTTTACAGGATCCTGGTAGAGTTTGGGTGGATGAGGATGTGCAGGACACAGGTGTGGACCAGACCTTAGACAGGCTGAAAACCATTAATGTAGATAAAATAATATCATGTGTGAAATTCCTCTCTGGAGATATATAACGTTCAGTTCTCAAAACCGTTTAATTAAGAAAATACTATCAGTAATGGGGCTAGAATCAGTTGAAATGAAAATAATGCTGTTGACTAATAGGATGTGTATATATACTAAGGGGCAACATTGATATTAAATTCAAAGACTAATATGAGAGGTTTTACCTTGAATTTCCTTCCAGGAACCTTGAAATTCCTCCTGAGTGTTAGAATAGAAAACCAATCTGAGGAATGTTTCCCAGGCATGCAGTTACCTGTCTTGTTGGAAATCTCATTGTTTGGGCACTGGATGCAATGGAAACAGCAGACTGCTTGTCCTTCCTGAAGGGATTTCCTGAACCCAGGACTGCAAGTCACACTGCACACAGAGAGTGGTATCTAAAGTATTCATATGTGTGTCAGAAACAGGAATTAAAGTATATCTTTCAAGCTATTATAGAAATTAGTGCAATTAATAAAATTATTTTTAATCTATCTGAAAATCCACAGTCCATTAACCATTTTTATTATGTAATTTATATGATGATGTGAAAACACTCATGAATATCATAGTTTCCATCAGATACTAAAATATGATTCACAGAAATCTAAGAATGAGTAAAAGGTGAGGGAGCACAAGTTGTATCACAAGAGGAGAGTTCCATATACAGTGTGAACCACTACAGCCAGATCAACCTACCTGCCTACTTCTTGTGGCTCACTCTAGCATGTCTTCATACAAATACAACTGTTCACCATGTGAAGAATAGGGGGGAAACTGTCCTATTTTCACCTTGAGATCAAGATCTTGTTGGAAATTCCAAATGCTGAGAATGTCATAATCATCATTTAATACTGCTTTCTGATTCATAGTCACTAGGTCTCCAATAGTGTCAATAAATTGAGCAGCTTTCAGAAAAGCATGTATCTAAAAGAGATGCATCAATTTATGGTTAGATTCACCCATATGCCATGACAACATGACCTAAAGAATAATCTTAAGGTTCACAATTATTCACATAAAATCCACATTCATTGGTTACAAAAAAGAGGAAAATACATGGCACCACACAGAGTCTTTAAAAGTAACACCATGGTTAATTAATATTAGTTTGCCTGACAAACTCAGTCACAGCCATCTGATTCTTGACAAAATGGACTAAATTATTCACTGGATTAAAGGAAGCCTCTTTAACAAATGGTTCTGGGAAAACTGGATATCTATATATATACATAGAAGGATGAAAACCAAACCTTATCTCTCTCCATTTAAAGAATCAAATTCAAAGAGATCTAAGACCTTAATATCACATTTGAAACTATGAAACTGCTACAGGAAATAGTAGCTGGGAAATAATTCAACATATTAGAATAGACAAGGACTTCCTGAACACAACATCAGTTTCTCAGGAGGTAATACCACTAATCAGCAATTAGGACCTCTTGAAATTAAAATGCTTTTGTAGAGCAAAGGACAATACTAATTGGGTAAAGAGGGAACCTACCCAATAGGAGAAAAATCTTTGCAGGCTATACCTCTGAGAGAAGATTAATATCTAGGATTTTCTAAGAACTCACAAAACTGAATAATAAGAATTCAAACAACCCAATCAAAAATGGCCACAGAACTGAATAGAGAGTTCTCAAAAGAAGAATTACAAATGGACTATAAACATCTAAATATATACTCTATCTCCTTAGCAATCAGTTAAATGAAAATTAAACTATTGTGAGATTCAGTCTCTTGTCAGAATGCCTACCATCAAGAAAACAAATGACAATAATTGCAGGAGGGGATGCAGAAAAATAGGAGAGCAGTCAATGCCTGTTGTTGTCTGGTTAAATACATATATCAAGCACATCCATTTGCTTTATAAGCACTTTACAAATGAACATAACTATAATAATGATACTCTCACTTTTGGCTAGAGAAGCTTCTCTTTCTCAGATGGCAGTGACCACTGGGATAACTCAAAAGATACCATAGTGCTGAGAAGAAATGACAGTAGAGTGCTCAGCACTGGGGCATCTCTATCACACTTTCTGAGGTTCAGGGTCTATTGTGAAAGAGGTGGAAGAGAAAGATTGTAAGAGCCACAGGAAGAATGGCACTGCTAATGATGCAAAATTCCAGATACAAAACTGCCTTAATATTCCTGAGTTCACAGTGCCTGATAATAACTACATATAATGGGATTAAGAGATGATGACACCAAAACAAAACAGATTTAATGAGAGGAGGCAAAGATATGATGGAGGGTGGGTGGAATCATAATGGTTGATGATGTATTACTAGAGCCATTAATGAAATGTTTTTAAAAAGCTGTCAAAAATCTGGCAAAACAAATGCTCATCAAATAATGGTTAGAGGGTTCACTGTGAGAAATATCAATATTCTTGGTTGCTCCAAGAGCATCAAACAGGGAAAATTAGATCATAAATTTATGTTGGCTTGGTCAAACTACTTGGTGGTTTTTATAAAAACTATCCCTCACATTCTTGAAAACAAATTTTGGAAGCTACTCATTGTGGCACTCATCTTTCTTCCAAGCATTTTGGAGTATGAAGTAGGAGGATCACTGTGAGTTCAAAGCCTGCCTGTTCTATGGAGCTTCATATCAGCCCAGGCTAGAGTGAGACCTTATATCAAACAAATAAACAGACAAATAGACAAACCTGAATCAAAAACCAAACCTAGATTTCATTTCTTCAGTATCATGGTGTTATCACCTCCTGTTTTACAGATTTTATGATAAATTCTGTGTTTGTATTTCAAATAATGAAACAGATAAGCATTGTTGAGGATTTTATTCTCTAAAATGATTGATTCTTTCCTGAAAAATTCCTTGTTCTTCACTGATTTCTTTATTTTGCGACTGTGGGTGACTACCAAGGAAGTTTTCCTGTTGGCCAGTCTGTCCTCAAATCCACAAGAATCCTCCTGCCTCTCAGATTTCCTAGTGGTTAGATTAGAGGCCTCTGTTATCACATCTAGCTTGAAGTTTGTAGGTGATATACACACATTTGTAGATATACATGCTTGTAACTGTCAAAATAAAGAAAACCTTGTAATTGAGAAAGAAATAGATCCCAGATACCAAGGTTTGATCATGTGTGGAGAACTCTGAGAAGGTCACCTTGATAACACTGAGTATCAATGTGAAGAAATTTTACCTGCATGCATGAAGCATTTTTAATAAAATAATTTCTAATTCCCTGATAATCTAGTAGTTGAAGAAGCATTTCATGCAGGGCATGGGTCGCAGCATACACAGGAATGTAGGTGTTGTAACACTCATTATTTATGGCCATTTCAACACTGTTCCTTGATAACCACTCCATTAAAGCATTGGAAGAACAATTATTCAGTGTCTTATAGTAGGATCTAGAGAGAAAACAATTTAAAAACAACCATCCCAGTTTGACTGCTGAATTATTTCCTTGTTATTTGGAAATTATCGTTGCTGGGACAAATTCTGGAAATTAGAAATCCCACCATGGTGGTGTGAGAAAGGAAATACTCCCATGAAATGAGGCATACATGAAATCTCTCTCATTTATGGGAATGTCCCACTCTGAGGTGGTGAACCAGATTTTCCTGAAGCCTAAAATCACCAACCTTCTTAAAATAATTTGTAGCTTTTTCATTTCTCCATAAATGGCAATGACATTTGATGATGAAGACATGATTTGTTTATAGTACATTTCCAATTTGTGTATGACTCCAAACCTTCTGTGATCATATTCACAAAGGCTAAACAGATGCCATTTCTATGCATCTCTGCTCTTTAATTTGAGAGAAATTCATAGCCTTGGTCATCGTCTGAGATCAGCAGCCCCACCCAATTCCAGTTGAAATTAAGCATCGAAGATGCCATGGTAAGGGGCAGGTGTGTATCCTTAGAGGGCACCTGGTAGAGATAAGGAACTTTTCCTTGTTACCAAGAATAGGATTATATGATTCATAAGAAATCTAAAGGAAACAGAACATTGGGCCCAATGAAATAAAGAGTATTTCATCAGGCTGATGCTAAGTGGTAATTAGTGCTGATGAATATATGGAAATAGAAAAATGTTGATAATATTTATACAATCATATTTTATTCCCAAAATACTACAGAGAATAACTGACATGGGAGTGATCTATAGAATCTCATCTCCTTTTCCTGTTATTTTGCATTTCAAGTAGATAATTTTTTTTCAAGTGGGTGACTCATAATAGCCCACCAAATCTAATTGCTGACTAGTTCAGGTATCATGATAAGCATATGAATAAACCCTCTTGCCCCAGTAACAGAAAGTATCACTGAGAGAGACTGAGTTTCAAGTCCTTCTATTGATCAACACAGACTCACCTGAGGTCTTCCAAAGAGCTGCATGAGTGACCCCAGTTGGAGAGATGCTTCCAATGAGGTGCTATATGACAGTCTTTCTTTTCACACATATAATTGGAAGACTCCTTCATGATATTTGCAATTTTATAATCAGTGTCAAAATATGATAAATTTCCATATAAATCAATAATGGAATACAATTGCAATGACCTATTGTGTATGAGACTGGAATTATGGTTGATCTCTTCTAAGGCAAAAATTAATGTCAGCACATGCTGGAAATTTCTGTATGGCATTCTCAAAGGGAAGCAAACCATCATCATGTGTGCGGTGTTAATTCTAAATTTCATATCAGACAAATTGAATATTCACCTCTTACCTTCTATATTGGAAAGAGTCCTTGCATTTTGAGTTTGAGTGAAAATGAAAATTTTCAAAGCTAGTAGTTTTAATTTCCTAAGGAGAAAACATTTGTAAATAAGTTCACTTTCATTATTGTGTGGTTTGAATGGGAAATGTCCTCCACAGCTCCTTGTGTTTGTAATTAAGCCTCATTCCCCAGCTGTTGAAGCTTTGGGATGTGGAGTTTTGGTAGACGTGTGTCACTCCTTGAGGTTGTGGGTTTTAGAGGCTAGTCCCCTTGACATTTCAAGCTAGCTCACTCTTGCTGCTTCTTCCATTTAATGTGAAAAGCTGTGAGTCCATGCTGTCTATTTTTTTCTACGTTTCCCTCATAAAGATGACATTTATCTTTAAAACAGGGAGCAAAAATATTACCTTTACTCTCAGAATCTGTTTCTGGCGGAAACTGGTACTGAATGGAATGAAGAGATTGCATAGTGTTTTAAGCACTTGAGAGCCAAGTCTATTTTCCCAGGTTCAATTACTCAGTACCCTGGTAAAGCCAGTTGCAGAAAGAGGCACATGCATCTGGAGTTCATTTGCAGCCTTTTGGGGTTCCTGGCATGACCATTCTACCTCTCTGTATCTTTTCTCTCTATCTCTCTGTTTTCAAACAAACAAATAAATAAATAACCAAACAAACAAATGAATAAATAATATTTAAACCAATCCGTACTGAGAATTGGAGCTATTGTTGCGATACGCTTGACCATGTGGTTCTTCCTTTTAAAAAAATATTTTATTTATTCAGAGAAATACAGATATATGTATATATATATATATATATATATATATATAGAGAGAGAGAGAGAGAGAGAGACAGAAAGAGAGACAGAGAGACATAGAGATAGAGAGAAAGGGAGGGAGAGAGCACTAGGTCCACCACCTTGTGCGGCTGACATATGTGGCTACTGGAGAATTGAACCCAGGACCTTAGGCACTGGAGACAAGTGCCTTAACCTCTGAGCAATCTCTCCAAGGCCCATGTGGTTCTTCCTTTTAGAACTGGTTTGTTGTGGGACTGTGGAAGAATATGAAACAGTACACAAGAGTAGCCTTTCAGTGCTGCAAGTAGAGTTTGATATATTTTTCCAGTGAGAGTTTCAAATTCCTAAATACAGAGAGAAGTGTGAATGGGGAAAGCTTGTTTGAGGTTTCAGAGTGTAATGAGGACTTTTTGGGGACATATAATAGCAATGGTTAGTGTAATGTTATTTTTGAGAGACTGGCTGCAATTTTCACTTGTACTAACATTTTGAGCAATGTGGAATTTAATTGTAATGGGTCAGTGAACTAAATAGGGAACTCTAAAAAGAAGAAATACAAATGGCTAATACTCACTTAGGAAAATATTGAACATCCTTTATCATCAGGGAAATATAAAGTATATTCTCTGAAATTCTTCCTTAATCCAGCTATGATAGCAATCAGTTAAAAAAATATAATGATAGTAGATGTTAGTGAGGATGGGGGAAAAGAAGAACTCTTACTACTGGTGGGAGAAGAAACTTGAACATCTACTATGGAAATCAGTGTGGTGTCTTCTGAAACGGATGAAAAGAGAGCTACCATTTGACTCAGGCATTTCTCTACTGGATATCCACCCTAAAGGCCCCTATCTTCAATGCAGAGACACTTGCTCAACAATCTTTATAGCTGCTCAATTCACAGTAGCTCAGGATTAAGAATCCACCAACAAAACCATCTCTGGATGAACGGATAGGAACATTGTGGCATATATGCACAATGAAAGACTATTCACGAGTAGGGAAAAATGAAAAAATGAGGGCTGGAGAGATGGCTCAGCGATTAAGGCCCTTGCCTCCAGTGCCAAATGCCCGGGTTCAATTCCTCAGTACCCTCATAAGCCAGACCCAAAAGGTCTCTCTCTCTCTCCTTGAAAATTAATAAATAAACTATTTAAAAAATTTAAAAAAGGAAATAATGAAAGTTGCAGGAAAATGCATGAACTTGGAAGAGATCATTCTCAGTGAAAAGACAAACACCATCTATTCTCCCTTAACTGCAATTCCATACCAGGAACAGCTTGAGTTTGAAGCACACCTGACATGAAAGTCCAGAGACAGCTAGTAGGAAAGGTAAGGTTTATGGGGAATAAATGGGAGGTCACAGGAGAGATACACACAAAAGTTTGTCTAACATGAATTTGCAACATAGCCACCCTTCTCCTGGATGGCATGTTCAAAGATATAATCCTCCAAAAGGATACAGGGTGTCATCCTGTGAGAAGGGCCCTGAAGAGGGGAGTGATGAAGCCTAATCCTAAACTATTTGACTCTGGCTTGTAACTTCCAACAAACAAATAAATAAAGAGAACTCTGTTGGTACCCACTTTGTGCTGTTGATCCGAGAGACCTAGAGACCTCCAAAACAAAACAATCTTCTGTCAAAGATTTGAATACTAGCCCGAGATAAAAGCTGAAACCCAATTGCTAAAGACACCACATGCTGCAGACACAACATCTCCTGACAAAAAGCCTGTGTTTTCTGGATAAGCTCCCATATAAGCACTTTAAAAATGAGTATACCCACATGGTAATGCTACTCTCCCTCTTGTCTAAAGAAGATTATATATTTCATACCTCAGTGACTACAGGGATTTGGCAAAAGATACCGTAGTGCTGAGAAGAAATGACAGTAGAGTGTTCAGCACTGGGACATAACCTTCACCCTTCCCACAGCTCAGGTTCTATTGCAGCAGAGGTGGTGGGAAGATTGTAAGAGCCAAAGGAAGGGTAGGTATGAAAATGTGTTTTCATTTTTAGTAAGAAGTAAAATTACACATATGCTAAACAATTGTTTTAAAAATAAATCTTATTATTTATTATCAGTAAAAATAAAATAAAAAGGGGTAGGGTAGGACTGCTGACAGTGCAAACTTCCACACACAAAAGGGCCTTGATATTCATGACTTTGCAATGCCTGATAATACCTGTACATTTTGGGAAGAAGAGATAGTGATACTGAAACAAATCAGAGACTAAATGAGAGTGGGAAACGATATGGAAGAAGGGGAGGGAATCATAATGCTTTATGATCTATGATTATGGAAGCTATTAATAAAAATTTTTTTAAATCCTGTTCCCAGCAGTTAGCCTGTATAGTTCTGAAATATCACTGGATGGGCTGATCTGTGAAATTGGTGGACAATGTTGGGATAAAACAGGCAACACCTCTAAAGCAACCAGCATGACAAGATGTACACACCTAATCAATAGTGACACCCTACCTAATTGGGTTACGAAGGGCTCTCTGATGTGGTCCTTAATCAGGATAACCATAAATTCTATGCAGACTAGTAGAAAGGAGTAAGAGATTATGAATGACGGTCAAGGGATGGGGGAGGAGAATGGCTTAAGCATAAGAGTAAACCATATTAGGTTCCAAAACAAATAATCCTCATGAGCATACTGTAACCTATTGAGAAAGTAGTGGCAGTTGTCTGGCAAGAGGGGCCACGAGTGTTTGGGGAGTGAGTGTAAGCCTATGAACAATTAGATCAGCCTGACAACACCTGGAACCAACCACCGGTTCATTCCCTCACTGAGATGTAGACAAAAGTGACCCATTAGTCTCCAACAACAAGTTAAGAACCCTGTCAAAGAACTTGAGAGCCTTCCCCAGGCCTGAGGCAAAAACCTGTTGCTGATGAAACCACAGAATGCTATAGACCAGCATCCAGGTACACTTCTGGTTCCTGAATGGTATCCAGATCCCAGAATGCAGTAAGTGTAGTGCTGGAAGGCACTGCACAGGCTGCCAGGGGAAACTGATCAACAAAAGCTGGAAGTAAACAGAGACCACTGACCTGAATCACAATCTGCAGCCATGAGTAGGCTGCCCACACGTCCTAATGGGAGAGAACAGCGAACCAAGAAAGGAGCACTTGTGT
>PVHP010055462.1:0-10156 GCA_004024765.1 Zapus hudsonius | reverse complement strand
GTGTGTGTGTGTGTGTGTGTACAGAGTACAACCTTGGGTGTCATTTGCCTGAAGCTCACTGATTAAGTAGGCTGGCTGGCCAGTGAATTCCAGGAAGCCCCTGCCTCCACATACCCAGCACTAAAATTACAAATGAATTTCACTATGGCTGGCATTTTCACACAGGTTCTGGGGATCCAATTCTGGTGCTTATGCTTGTAAAGCAATTCATTCATTAGCTGTGCTAGCTCCCTAGGCCCTCATTTCTTCTTCTAAGACAATATCTATTCTTAGCATATCTGCTGCTGGTGTCCAGAAGAAAACAACTTGTAAATGCTAAATAGAATTCCCCCCAATTAAACAATTGCAGTTAGCACATAATTTGAAAGTTATAACAGCAGGTACAGTAAAATGTAAGCCTTTCTTCTGTCTGTACCTGCCAGACCCCAGCTCTCCTTCTAGAACCATCGATGAGAGCAGTTCATTGCACCCCTTCCATAGACAAATGACTCATTTGATTCTGAGATTACAAGGGTCTTGTGCTGGTGGGAAGCCCCCCTCCTCATCATCTCCTCCATCTGCTGTGTCTCATCAGGCACTGGTGTGTATTTATGGAGCTATGAATATTTCCATATCATAAAACATTATGAATGTTAATTAAAGTAAAAATAAAACCAAAGTATCTACAACCATGCACATGTATATATACATGATGCTGAGTTACAAGGATTACCAGTAACATAATAATTGAATAGTCAGTGGAATTTAAAAGCGATTTTTCATGCTATATTAATAGTCTCTTAAAATAATTCTTATGGTCAAAGCATTATGCTTGTTCATAGTTTGATTGAAATATCAATCGAGAGCTGGGGAAATGGCTCAGTGGTTAAAGGTGGTGTTTGCAAAGCCTAAGGGCCTGGGATCTATTCCCCAGTACCCACAGGGAGCCAGATGTACCAAATGGTGCATACTTCTGGAATTTGTTTGCAGTGGCAAGAGTACCCATACTCTTTCTCACTCACTCACTCACTCTCTCTCTGTGAAATAAATAATAAAAATATTTTAAAAATAAATATCCAACAAAATTTCATAAACCAAAAGGCTTCCTTAGGGGTATATACACTTATGTGTGTACATGATGTATGTGTGTGTATGAGCTGCCATGGGTGAGCTACATCATATATGTGAAGGTCAGAAGACAACTTTTGGGTGTTACTCCTCTCCTTCTACTTGCTTGAGGCAGGGTCTCTCATTTTTTGCTTCTCTGTTCACCAGGCTAGCAGGCCCTCAGGCTTCTGGGAACTTCTGTCTCTGCCTTCTATTTCACTGGTATTACAGAAACCTGACACAGCTTCTGTCTTTTTCGATGTAGTCTGAGGAGCTGAACTCAGTTACTTATGCTTGCCTGAGCCCCAAACTAAAAGCTTTAATATAAGCAAATGATCACTGGACAAAAAGATATAATAACTAAAATTAACTAATTTCCCAAAGCCTCACTCCTGCAGGCCCTGGATAATGCCTTAAAATGTTCTTTCCAATGGATTGCCAACTTATTTCTAATATTGCATGATTTAAAAGCCAATAGCCACAGGTTGCAATTTAGCCTATCTCTGACCGACTTCCTTCTCTCTAAACCTCAGCCATATGAAGATGACAGGGTACAGCAAGTATTTTAAACAAGCTGTGACATAAGGTAATTATGCTGACATAAAGTCAAGCACATCACTTCATGATCATCCTTCACATTGGACCAAAATGTGATATGATGACCACTTAATAAACTGCACCAAGGCTGAATTCTTTCACATAATCAGAAAAGACAAGGCACACATGGATGCCAGCATAAACAGTCACAAGTTGTAGTTCCTCCTGACTCTTTCCATTTTGCACTGGAGTTTGAAGTGAAATGAAACTGGGGCTTTCTGATGGTTGCTACTTTTCACAGTGAACAATAAATAATGCAGTCACATTGCAAGGCAACTTACCAAGCACTCCAATAGCCGAGCAGGGCGGGCAATAACAATCAGGATCTTTCGGACTAGCTGTTTAATAAATGCCAGTTCTCCACTTTCAGAGCGATCATGAGCCTATGAAAGAGCAAAGAGAAGAAAGACGATACAGAAATGGAAAAGAGACTCAGCAAAGCATGCTAACTGCATAATTGCAAAAACTCAAAATTAAGTGTTTTTGAAGATACTCTTAAAAGGCTGATAAATGAGCATTATCTCTAACATAAATGGACACTATTAAATATCTTTAAAACAGCTCCATTAGCTAAATTTTAATAGCAAAACTTTGATTTATTATGCTTTAAAAACTCAGATGGAAGGGTCCTTAATTGTAAAGCATGAATGAGGGGGACATTAAGAGTTTATGATACATTAACTTAATAGGTATCTGCAGAGGCAGCTAATCTAGAACCCGGGCATTCCCGATGAGACACAGGATGCAGGATATGGTTTAAATGTGATGGGCTACTTGTGCCATTCTGAGCATTTAACACACTCGTGAAATGCTCACATATACGGTACGATGAGCCTGAACATTAATTATTTTATCACATGTGAGATACAGGCAATGCTATTTCAAATGTTAATCAAATAGTGTTTATCCTGAGATCATATGGATTCAGTTTCACACACTGACAACAAAACTGTTAACAGTCATTGAAATTTTCAATGATCTTTTCTTGAAGAAATCTGATACTGTTACATTAAGGCTGGCACAGGATAAAGGTTCTAATGTAAACTACACATGCTCATTTTTAGGGTTTCTGAATTTTCAAGTTTTTACGATGTACTTTCCTCTAAGGATTTGAGAAAATCATCAAGGTGTTTCTAGTATGGTCTGCTATAATGTGATACAGTCAGAATCAATTATAATGATTCTAGAAGGTGTTTATCAGTGACAAGTGCCACCCACAAAAGAGCTTTCAGACAAAATTTATGAAATTATGTTTGTAACATTTAAGCTATGAAATTAAAGGCAATGTTCCAAATCACAGGTAGAGAAAATATATAGAAGCAAAAGTGTAATGGCTCACATTTAAATTTTAAAAAAAAATCTAAGGAAAATGACAATTGGTGAATAAACATAGAATAGCATGTGTTCTATAGACACAAAAATAGAGTATGTTTCCATCATAGAAAGGGTCTTTACTTTTTTTCAATGTTTGTTTGGCAATAAAAAGAGATTTTTCACTGCTAAGAAATGTCACGGGACTGGGGAAATGGCTCAGTAGTTAAGGCTCTTGCCTGCAAAGCCTAATAACCTGGGTTTGATTACCTAGTACCCATGTAAAGCCAGGTAGGTCCACAAGGTGGTACATGTATCTGGAGTTCATTTGCAACAGATAGAGGCCCTGGCACACCCAAAATATCTCTCTCTCTCTCTCTCTCTCTCTCTCTCTCTCTCTCTCTCTCTCTCTCTCTCTCTCTCTCTCTGTTTGCAAATAAAAAATAAATATTTTAAAAAGAAATCTAGCTATATGTCTTCCTTATAGGTTATGTTGTACAAAACAAAACAAAAGCATTTAAAGATAAGACAAAAACAAAACAAAAAGCCACCCAACTTCTTAGTGACGATTAGTGACAATTTTGGCTGCATACTAAAATCCCTTCTTACTATAATAATTATCGTTTCTTAAATTCACAAGCATTAATGAATGCCTAAAATGCCCAAGTATAATTTCTTGTATTTTATCAAAGAGAAATAGTGGAGTCAAATTACAATGATTCCATTTCAAAAACCATCAGTTAATGCCAATTTCCTACTTCTAACAATTATAAGTCATACCCAAGGCCAAAATATATGAGTTATAGTTGCTCAAATAATATTTTATCTAGTAAACTGGGGGAGGAGGAAGAGCTTTGTGAAAACAGTCTCCACTTAAATAACACAGCTTGAGAAGAGCAATTGTTTCTGGGTTTCTTGTGGTAAGCGTCAAAGGGTTGCCAGTGGATATTTAAAATACTATTTCTGTATTTTAAGTGTTGGACACTATAAAAATACTAGGACCAGACTCCAGAATAGGAATTTTATTTCCATTGGTGAAATGCACCTCGCAAAAGAGACTGCAGGCAGAAAAATCACTTTATCTGGAATTGACCCTGACCTTAGACTTTAAAAGGCATCTGTGAAATCAAGCTCTTCAAACCATAGGGAAACTTGACCTTGGGTTATGCAAAGATGGACAAGTGGTGGGAGAGAAGCTTGCTTGGGCCAGAAGGTCACAGCTGGGGACTAACAACTGCAAGTCAGGGAAATCAAATCAGCTAAGTCCCCACAGTTCTGCTCTGTCTAAAAGGGACATGTTTCTCTGAGAGTAAATGTGACTCTGAAGGCAGATTTAGGTTTTACAATGTGGCTGAATATGGCTGAAAATACACAAGAAAGCATCCTGTCCTACCCAACACTGACTCTGAAACCACATGCTTCTCCAGTGCAGAGACTGTGTCTAAATTTCAACCATTGTCATTGGTCATATGACCCATTGGTATGACCTGTGAAACTCCAAGGTTTATCTTCTCATTTATTTATATTTTTCTCTAGCCCACTGAGAAAGTGGACCTGAATTCTCTATGTAGTCACAGGGTGGCCTCAAACTCACAGCGATCCTCCTACCATGGACTCTTGAGTGCTGGGTTTGGAGGCATGTCCCACCACTTATTGATTTCTATTTTTTTGTGTGAGTGCACATGTGCGCACACAATGGCGGAAGGTCAGAGAATCACTTTTGGGCGAGTCTTTGCCTTTGAGGCAGGGTTCTTCTCTTTGGATTCTTGCTCTGCTCAGGAAATACTCATCTCTGTCTCCCAACTCACCATCAGCCTGCCACAGCTTCCAGCTTTTCCTCTAGGTCTGGGGATTGAACCTGGAGACTCTGGCTTGAGTAACAAGTGCCTTATCCACTGAGCTATCTCCCCAGCCCTAAGATTTATTTTTAAATTCTCATACATCAACAAAAGTATGTTGATGATTCCAATATGTATAGCTCTGCATATCAATTCTAGTCCTTTCAGTGAATGCCTAGAAAGGAAAGCAAACATAGGACTAAAGTGGTCACGATGGTGAACTCTTGGGTGGTAGTATGGAATTGAGGAAGGACAAGGTCACAGGGGCTAGCTACAGAGCTTCTCCGTGCTCAGCCTCTTCTGTTCAAAAGTCCAGTGGGCAAACACATGCTCAAGGTCTTCCTATAAACAGAAACAAGCACGGTGCTTCCAGCATTTTCTAGATACTAATTTGACTTAAAGAAACAGCAGAATTTTATTACTTGATGTTATGTCATAATGATCAAATATTTTGGCATTCTTACATATGCATTTTCTTCCTTTCTCCCTCCCTTCAATAATTACCAAGGAAGCTGGGTGTGGTGGCACATGCCTTTAATCCCAGCACTCGGGAGGCAGAGGTAGGAGGATTGCCGTGAGTTCAAGGCCACCCTGAGACTACATAGTGAATTCCAGGTCAGCCTGGACTAGAGCAAGACCCTACCTCGAAAAACCAAAATAATAATAATAATAATAATAATAACAACAACAACCAAGGAATCCCCAAATGCCAAATACTAATCTAGGCACCAGGGAAACAGAGATGACCCAAGGACTCCAAATAGGCAACTGTCTGATAATAATAATAGGAGATTCTCCTTCACATCTCCCCACCCCCTCACAAAAGACTGTCAAATGAAATTTGGAGAACATTTAGGAAGAAAGCTGTGAGATGCTGATCAGCTTGCCTTATGTGACTTAGCATCTCAGTGGGAAAGATGGTGGAAAGCTGGTACCCAGAAAGCTTGTGGTGCCTGCAGGAGGGGTAGCTTAGTCAAGAAGCTAGGTCTCGCTGAGGAATGCTGGGTTGCCCATTGCTGCTTTGGTGGGCTGTCCAAGTGGACATTCAGGAGGTAAGGGAACATATGAGTCTGAAATCTGAGCAAATATTGCTGGGTTGAAGTCAAGACTGAATTCCACTACAGTTCAATGGTCTCTCATCTAAGACAGGCAATCAGATCACTGGAGACAGAGAGATCGTGGGAAAACGAAATCCCAGAAAACACAAGTTGGAAAAGAAACCCTGTGGAGTGACGTACTAAGAAGGAAAGACTGTATGAAAAGGAGAGAAGGAGAAGGACTTATGATATGACAATGACCTGTTTCAGTGACATAACTTCATGGATTCAAAGGAGGGCACCAATGGGTCTTCTTCAGAGGTCTTCAGAAGCTGGCACATATTTAAGAACCTCTATGTGATTGATGTACCCCATCCTAAGTGATAAAGCCAACAATATTGCCAGGCACAGAGCACTCATATTCCAGTGCCAGTCTAAGTGTGGTCCACAGACTAGTGGATCGTGACGCGTGCGTGATGAGCAAAGTGAGCAAGGCTTCAGCAAGCCTTATGGCAAGTGCACACAGCCAGAACACCCAAGGGCACGGTCATTGTCTTTGCCATTCAGTTTCAATTTAGTTTCGGGGGAGAACTGGTTTATGCCAAATCATAAATTAACAACAATTATAAATAAACATAAAGCAAAGTGTTCATCCCCAAACACAGTCTAAGGGACACTGCTTTACTAAACTGCACGAAGTTGTCGTGTAAGAATGGGGACAACAGAAAAACTCTGTTAGATGGGAAGAAGAAGAAAAAGAGGAGCTGTCAGCCAGAAAGGAATCTTCTTCCTGTGTCGCAAACAAACCAACCCTGCGGGCACAAGGACAGATGGAGTTCTCAAAAATTAAGATGTTAGTATTTTCCTTCAGTTTTGTGTATTTATCCTGAGAGAAAACCACCTATGAGTACATTTACATGGGCATAAATTTATGGCTTCTGAGATACAAAAATACTATAAACTCAGATATAGAGGCTAAATAGGTTTTCCTTGTAGGCTGTGGCTGATCAATTTCAGTCAGAAGAGCAAAATCATGCAGTAATTCTATTTGACCATACATATCCCCTTCCTGTCCTGGGTGTTATCAGGAGCCAGGCATATAAGTGTTAAGCAGACATGGGTCCTGGGTTTATCTGTCATTTTGGAAATTGGATATTTTGTTAGAAGGAGAACTGACAGTCATGAAAATGTAAGTTGCCATACTACCCAATACCATGTGTAGGTTAATTAATAAGACATGTAGCCTGGAAGAAGCCATTTTCCATTTAGCTTGTGCAGATATTAGAAGTAGATAGCACCCTCAAATAACACACATACACCCAGGCAATTTATAACTTTATGGCGAAAGGGGCGTCACTGTTTCCAAATCCTTCTCAATCCATTTATCCCAGAGTCGAAGATTATTGGGTCCTGGGGTTCCTGCACAGGTGATCACATTAACTTTCTATTACTATACATAATGACTGGAATCAACCCATAGCAAGTAGCAATCAGGTTTATCCGCCCATTTATTACTTTGCTGCTTCCATAGAATTATGAATTCCATTTTGTGGTTATCATTTGTAAACAAATCATCTCATAATTTTTTTTCAGAAGAAATTCCAAACAAATCAGAAAAGGTTTCTTACCTCCTGTAGCAACTTATCTAATTTGTGCTGCAATTCAAGGAAGTATCGTGACGTGATGAGACCCTGGTGGGATTTGTCCAAACAATCCCGAGCCAGCTCAATAATCTGATGGTGAGTAAAACTAAGCACTCCGTCTGCTAAGGGGAGAACGTTCTCAGGAGAGTAGCTGGTGATGATCTCCTTGAGACGGTCTTCCATCTGAGCCGTAGCCTGTTTGGGGGAGAGAGATGCACGCATGGACGATTCAGCTTCATGCTGCCCTCACATTTTTTACACACCTATGTGAATCATTGAGTAGAACTCTGAAAATTAAATCTGAAGAAATCCTAACTTGGATCTGGGGCATGGCTTTCAGGTTTAGCACATGGCTAGTTTGAGGCAGGCTCTGGTCTTAATTCCTAGGCACAATGAATGAATGAATGAATGAATGAATGAATGAGCAACCTCATCTCTGCATGACATGATCATGAGGCACACATGTTACTATGTATTTGTTCAATGCTGCTGACGGAACAACACCAAGGAGGAGTGTAAATGTGGACGGAGTGATAAGGCCAAGTCCATGATTGGTAACACATGGACCCCTCTGATGGAGATGTTGATAATGGGGAGGGCTGTGCACATGAGAACTCAGGGGAATATAGAAAATCTCCGCCCTTCTACTAGGAAGCTAAATGCTTTAAAAAAAATAAAGAGAAGAAAAGGAGAGCAACGAGAAGGTAGAGGCCGATATTTCATTGCATGGGATGAAAATAATGAACAATTGAGCTATTTAAATGAAAATGAGTATTTTAGGCTGTTAGTCCCCCTTTTCTGACGTTGCACAGAATGGAAGGTATTCCATGAAAGCTTCCTGAAGTAACTCTAAGGGTATTTGTGAATTAAAGTGCTTTTATGTTAGATCCTAGGCATGTTCAGATGGGTTAACAAAGATATGAAATATTTCTTTTATTTACTTATTTATTTACTTATTTATTGATTTATTTATTGTGTGTGCATGTCCACGTGTTGTGAGGGTGTGAGTACAGGCACGTATATACCACAGCATGTGTGTGTAGGTCAGAGGACAACTTTTCAGGTCAGTCCTTTCTTCTCCAACTTTGTTTGAGGCAGGGTTTCTCTCTCTGGATTCTTGCCCTAGATTCTAGGTCCGCTGTTCTTTGCTGCACTCACCCTGATCTTTCCAGAAAATTCTCCTGTATCCCAATCTCAGTAAGCATCAGCATTTTAGGATTACAGAAGCCCACAATAGCTTCTGTATTTTTATGTGGGATCTGCTGATTGAACTTGGGCACTCCTGCATGCTCAGGGAGTATTTTATTCACAGAGCTCTCTCTCTCCAGCCCCCATGAAATACTTCCTTGAAATAACTCAAAACTCAGAATTAGAGTTCCAGAGTGTGAGCCACGAGTTTGCTTTCTTGGCAAGATTTCTATGTGCTAGGGGCACATACACACCGTCTTTCTTCTTCCCTCAAAAGGCTGCATCCTTTTCAAAGGCAAAGAGGATTCCCCTAGTGAAACAGACCTAAAATATCCTTCTCAACTTTCACTTTCTTCTCTTTGATCACCTATTGGCTAATCCATATTTCTGGCTCACAACAACTACAAATGCAGGGAGATTCCTTCTTCTAACTGCTGAGCTTCCATTAATGAAACACAGTCAATATCTGCTTCCCTGGCGAGCAAGTGCCATGTGATAAATAGCTAAAACAGCTCTAATCAATGACATCAATGTCAGGTTCTTTACAAATAATACATATTCTCTTTCTGGTTTATGAAACCAAAGATATCCCTTTGTTCTCATGCCGAAAGCTATAAAAGGCAGTGGGTGAGGACCTGGAATGACAGATACAGAATCACTCAGAGGTGAGCGATGAGGACCTAGACAGCGGCTATGTGCACCCAAGGGTGCTTGCAACAACCCTTTACAAATTGTATTATAGCTTCATTATTTTGCTTCTATAGCAATGGGCTCAGAGAGGTAAAGGTTGAAAAGTTGTGCAAAGAAAAATGAGGTTTAAAAAGAAGGAAGAGTTTTCAGGACACAGCTATCTATGGCTTCTGTATTTGACAATCCCACAGCAGATGCAGAACACGGGTGCTCAGAGTCCAAAAGATGCAAAGCTTGGGAGAGAGACCCTCCTCCTCTCTTGCCAGACTGCAGTGCAGGGTACCCACCAGCAGCAGTCAACAACACAAAGTCATGTGTGCACAGCGGTCACTGGCTTCACCTTGGCTTGGTTATTTTCTTTTTCTAAGAAGGCTACAGCTCTGTTTAATCCAAGTTACTATTGGATTGGACCCTTACTTCCTGTAAGCAAACCGCCTTACAGATGCTGAGCCTCGGCTGCCTGCTCACTGTAGATGTCAGGCACCTTCAATTCCGTTCATTACCTTTGGGAACCTTTCTTTGTAGACATGGTTCATCATAATTATTTCATGGTCACAGCAGGCAGGGGAACGTCCAGGGCTGCAAGCAAAGCAAATCACCCTTTTAAACTTGCCACAGCATGCGATGCAAATAAGCCTTTCATTTGTAAATAGTCAGTTGCATCCAAAGTACTATGAAACTTTTGTGTGCACAGTGTGTTGTGTTACACAGTACCCTACGAAACCTGTCATCCGTATACGTGGACATATACCTGCAAACACAGAAA